>CM047881.1:17027107-17192538 GCA_026212405.1 Petrea volubilis
AATCACCCCTTACTCGCATTTCAATCATGTTAATAGTTTTATTCAATTAGAAAAAATACGATTCTTCCAGAAAATATTTGATTTTCTTGGGAATATTTGGGCCTCATTCTTCAATTCGCCCATTGCCTTGTAGATAAGAAGATCCTAAAAAAAAAGGTATTTATTAATGAATAAAGAACAATAATACTGTTATCTATAAAAATAAGATAAGAGAGTTAACAATCAAATGTGAGTTTAAAGCATTATGGAGAAACAAAAAATGAAACTTACGATTGTAAATAGTAAGTTGAAAAGTAAAAAGAGAAAGAAGATGAGTAGAAAATCATTGTTCACAGAAGGACAGAATAGCAAAGGAAATTTTCAACCTACGATTTCAATTCTCATATAAAAGTATTTTATAATTTCATATTTAGAACGACTTCAGCCAAGCTCTTATATTATCATTTTTCAATTATGAACTTTTTCTAAAATATCTATTACATTAGTCGTTGAAGAGGCAATGGGTCAATAATAATTTTTTAAAAATTTTAATTTGGGGTCAGAATGTAATATTACACACAATTAATTTATACAAACAGAACACATCATATATAAATATGTGGGGTCGCTTAACCCCATATCTTGAAATGTGGAGTCGCCCTTGATTGGCGGTGACTAGAATTGTTACTTATTAGAGTTGAAAGTAATTTTCTTAAACAACTTCGAGTTTGAAGGAACACAGTTAAAATGAATCACCTGTCGATTATGTTTCATTTAATATTGATTACTTTTTTCAATCGATAAATGCCCCAACACCTTTAATTTTCTATTGAGCCTATTGCTTCAAAATATTCAATAAAACATTAAGTTGCTTGTGGTTTAGATCAGTTCGGATTTTCTGTTATATAATAGTGTTATATCTTTTATTGCACTCATCAATACACACCACGTATATTAATGAGCGATCGAGATGAGGAAAGAGAAATATCATCAGTTTTTTCTCTTTCCTTATCTCGATCACTCACCAATACACGTGACGTGTATTGATGATTGCAACAGAAGATGTAACACGATTATATAAGAGAAGATCCGAACTGGGTTTAGATCTCACATGAAAGTGTCTTTAAATTTCAAGCCTAGGGCAATCTCGGTTAGACTTTTATTTTTTCACTTTTTGACTATGGACTTTTTGTAATTAAAGAAATAATGGATCAATTATAAATTTTTAGAATTTTTTATGAGGTCAAATTGTCATATTATAAATTATTAATTAATTTTTAATATAAAATATTATATGCATATAGTTGTTAAAAACATTTCAGTTGGCTCACTTACCTCTATTGGACGTTCTAGTGCGGAGTCGCCCTTGTTGAGAACCATATGAACCTTAAAACGCCTTTTGCCTTTATGTAAATAAAATGGGAAAAGATAGATACCCCCTCCCTGATTATGAGTTTATAAATCAAAATTAATTCAAATAATTAATGAGCTTATAAATTTTAAAATTAGCCATCAAGATTTTATGAACTTCGAAGTAACTAAAAGGAAAAATTACACTGACCACCCCTGAGGTTTGGCTAATTTACGAAAAACTCCCTACTTTTTCAAAAATTACCAAAAACCCCCTAAGGTTTCAAAAATATTACAAACTTATTCGAATTTCCGAAAATACCCCTTCCCTTTTTTTGGGTGATTTACATTGACCACCCTGAGATTAGGCTAATTTACGATAAACCCCCCGTAGTTTCAAAAATTACCAAAAATCCCCTGAGGTTATACTAATATTACAACTAGCACCTACTTAGGTTGACTTATCAACAATATTAATTCTTTTTTTTTTCCCTATGTAATATTGTTGTCATAAAATTTTAATTTAATAGATTTGGAAAAAAAATATGATTACTTATTCAAATAAATATTCCGAATTTAATGTTATGAATTTATACTAAATACACGTAATATGTGCTAAATTTATATTTGAGAAAAATATAATTATATGCATCGTATATATCCATTATGTGAAATGAGAAATATAAACATTGATTGAAATAAAAAATTGAAATTAAATAATGCACTTGAAAACTTTATTTAGCTTGAGGCCTCTAACTCATTTCTCTTAAAATTTACTCCGTATTAGCGATAATATAACATACTTGATGTGTTGGTAGATACATTTAATGCATTAAATTCAGAATATTTATTTGAATAAATAATCACATTTTTTTTCAAATCTATTACATGAAAATTTTATGATAACAATATTACAGAGGGGCAAAAAAAAGATTTAATATTGTTAATAAGTCAACCTAAATAGGTGCTAGTTGTAATATTGGTATAACTTCGGGGGAATTTTGGTAATTTTTGAAACCATAGGGGGTTTCTCGTAAATTAACCAAATCTCAGGGTGGTCAGTGTAAATCACCCAAAAAAAGGGAAGGGGTATTTTCGAAAATTTGAATAAGTTTGTAATATTTTTGAAACCTTAGGGGGTTTTTGGTAATTTTTGAAAAAGTAGGGGGATTTTCGTAAATTAGCCAAACCTCAGGGGTAGTCAGTGTAATTCGCCCTAACTAAAATGATTCACAAGTTTATAAATAATATCCCGTAAGAGATTATTAAAGAAAATTTTAACAAACTTAGTTTTGTATTTAAAAGTAAAACGCTCTTGCTACGAACTTCTTACATGGTATAAGAACTTATTGTTTGCAATTCAAGATTTTATTTACATAAAAACAGATCTTACATCTTATCTTTTACGATCTGAAAACTTGCATAAATTAAGTTACAAGACCTTATAAGATATTTTAAATAATTTTCGGAAAAGTCTCTTTAAGAAAACTTTGAAGAGGAAATATGTATATACACCTTCAAAAGAGATACAATGTTCTAATAATTCTGAATATAATTTCCATTTTCGCAGCATTCCAATTGCCACTTATGTCATTGTAGGTATATGTGTCATTGTAGCGAAATGAATGGCAAAAACACTTCGCAGCTGTAATGATCAATTAACTTGTGAAAGACGAAAATATGTTAGAATTCTAGGAACTCTCCTTTTTCCAAATCGCCTTTTTTTTTTTTTGTCTTTTTGTTTTTTGGTTTTTTTTTTTCTTTTGAATGATTCTTCTTTTTTCTAGAGTATACTGGAGTATTATTTGGTGAAATGGAATTTGGAAATTGACCAGTTGACCTCAATCATAAAGGTGTTACTCCGGTCCAGGTTAATCCATGTGGAATTTATTGTATTTATTAATGTAAATAATTGTAAAAAAATTTTACACACACACACATATATAGATAGAGAGAGAGAGAGAGGTAAAATTAAAAGAAACAAGCATGAACTATCCATGAATAACTTGAGCCAACTCTGTTAGATATAAATTTTTAAAACAAAGGTGTTCTACTACACTTTGATTTCTACATTTTTTGAATTGAACTTCTTAGTTAATAGGGACGAAGAGAGGGACAAAATTGTAGGAAGCACTTTTTTCAAATTTATATGAAGTTATATTATATTATATAATTCTATGAAAAATTGAAATTTTTCTCTAAGTAAAACAATTATTTATCATACTTTATAACAACCAATTTCCTATCGAAAATAAAAATATCTAACTCTCTTCTAATGCTCTTAGCATGTAGTGAAACAACAGAATAGACGAATGATACTTCTATTTCCCTATCCTTTCTCTTTATGTGTGTATATAGGTAATTATTTCTACCTTCGCGGCATAAGACTTAACAACTCAAAAGTTATAAGACTAATGTATTTGAAGTGACTGTAAATGGGCAAAATCATCTCTTTCTTGGCTTGTCCTAGAGTATCCTTTAATTCCAGCCTACCAAACTTGGCATTAAGCGTAAAGATTACTCCAGTCTTTATCTAAAAGTGTGTGGAACGTATTATTGATTATTGATTATTGATTATTTCTACAACTCCAAATGAATACTAGTGATACACTAGTTATAAATAGCTCTTTCTTTTTAATGTGTACTTATATTTCCACCACCACAGAACTTTATGTACTTTCTTCTCTTACTACAAATTGGTCTTATTCTAGAGTCCATATGGGGAAAATTGTCTTGTGTCGTTCTCCATATTACGATCTTGTCAGTAATCATGGAGTTTTCAATTTTCTGTTTTGGAAAAAACACTTCTTGGGTTGCATTTCTGGGGAGAGGAAAGCTCTCCTGAAGTTCAAAGCAAGTCTCTCAGACCCTTTCAATAGATTGTCATCATGGAAAGATAACAACAGATTGTTGTGCATGGCAAGGTGTCGGGTGTGACAAAATCACCAAACATGTTATCACCCTTGATCTCAGAAACACTCACCCACTTCGATACTTTGAGTTGGTATCTGATACTCAATTCAAAAATTGGTTGGCGAGTAAGCACTTTGATCCATCACTTTTGAAATTGAAGTATTTGAGCTATCTAGATTTGAGTTTTAATGGCTTTCAGCTCAGCCCTATCGCTGCATTTCTTGGCTCGATAAAGCAACTACAACATCTTTATCTCTCATCTGCAAACTTCAGTGGTATTGTTCCACACCATCTTGGCGACCTTTCAAGCTTGCGCACACTTGATGTCAACAATGGAAGAGGAAATCTGAGAGTGGACAATCTCATGTGGGCTTCAAATCTTTCTTCACTGAAGTATCTTGATATGAGTAGCATCGATCTGAGTAGAACAAAAGATTTAATCAAAGTACTCAACATGCTTCCTACTATAGTAGTGTTACATCTCTCATCGAGTAGACTTGATAACACACACCTATCTCATGCATGTGATATAAATTCATCATCACTGGCTAATATACAAGTCCTGGACTTGAGCGGGAACTCTTTTGATGGAGAAATTCCTTGCTTTCTCCATAATACAACTTCACTAAGAGTTCTTGATCTTTCTGGAAACAATTATAAGTCTTCAAGCCCTCAAGATCTTCTTAGATTGAGGAGTCTGGTCCATCTTGACTTTGATGGGAACTTGCTTCACCATAAGGCAGATTGGATTCCTAAATTTCTCTCGGATAATGCCACTTGAAATACTTGAGTCTAAGCAGTAATCGCTTCTATGGGGATATCTCAAGAGTCTTCAAAAACTTATCTCGGGGGTGCTTGAATCACAAATTGGAGCACTTGGATTTGAGCGCAAATGAGTTTTATGGTCATTTCCCTAAAGAGCTCAGTGAACTCAAGCGATTGAATCATCTTGATCTTTCATCTAATAGATTTACCGGTGACATTCCTATATCTCTTGGGAAATTGTCAGCCTTGACAACGTTGGATATTTCCAATAACAAGTTGTCTGGTCCCATCCCATCATCATTTGAAAATTTGAGAGCATTGAGCGATTTGTGGCTGGGAATTAATCAATTGAATGGGGAAATTCCAACCTTTTTAGGACAACTAACAAATCTTGTAAGTATTTCTGTATCTTCTAATTCCTTCAATAATACATTGTCCGAGGTCCACTTTGTTAAACTCACAAAGTTAGAGTACCTTTTTGCACCATATATCAATTTGAGTGTTGGATTTGACTGGGTGCCTCCTTTCCAACTAAAAGTACTCTATATGCCTTCGTCTCACTTTGGAGGTCAATTTCCTCAATGGCTTCAAACTCAAAGGGCACTTATATACCTGGATATGCAGAATTGTAGTTGTTCACACCAAATTTTCGTATCTGTAAAACAAACAAGTACAAGACAAGAAAAAATATGTGACAAATATTTCAAATTTGAAGAAAGGATATAATTAAAAGGAAAATAATTTCCTAGTAGACTAAATCCCCTGATTCTTCTCTCCGAATTTGTTTCCGAGGGCTTGAAGCTTGTTCCCGGATGAGTGATGTGATTCCTCCCTAAATTTGCGGAATGGAAGTCTCAATTTACCTTGAAGTCAAAGGTCGGTTTTGAAATCGAAGGCGTTGAAGCACTTGCGCTTTGAAGACGAAGTAGAGCCTTTGTGGATGCAGTACGTCGTCGTAGCGATTGCTTGCAATTTGAAGACTTGAGAATTTTGAGAGCCCGTACGAAGGTTGTGTGCTCGTGAGCTTGTTTCTCCGTGTATTGAAGACTTCTTTTGATGTCTGGCTCTTGAAGACTTCTTGATGTCTGGCTCTTGAAGACTTCTTGATGTCTGGCTCTTGAAAACTTCTTGATTTTCTTTTCTTTTTTGAGCTCCAAATGACCCCTATTTATAGGCGTTTATGCAGGGGTTTTGGATTGCTAACAACTTCTTCGATATTTATCTCTTTAATATGAATTATTTTTAAAGAGAAAAATAGCATTTACGTGTCATTATTTGATTTGTCCATGCGACCAAATGCGCCACTTGTCACCATTTGATTGGTTTTGAACTTTCGGGCTGCAAGACTTGATTAATCGGCCGAAACACCTCATATTGACACTTGGCGACTTCTTATTCGTCGGTAAAATAAATATTAAAATGTTAATTAAAATTAACTATTTAATATTGGAATTAAATTTAGAAAATTCCAAAATATAAAATAGAAATTTTAATTAATATTTAATATTTTAATTTATCCTTGTTAATTTTTAATTGGACGAAATTTAATCGCCAACAAATGCCCCCTACTTCAAGGTTCGGCGAAGAACATGCTGAATATTTGCGTGAGAGAGGCGAGACTTGAAGTAATTGAACTTCTTTTCTTTTTTTCTTTTCTTTTTTTTTTTTTTGAAGAAATAATTATGGACTTTTAAAAGACTCAGCCCATTAATTTCTTCACTTGAATCTATTTGGGTTGTGAATCTAAACTTGTAAGACAATTTGGCTCATGATTTGGCCACACAATTGCAAAATTTATCCTTGCCCACAAAATTCAGCCCAAATTAACAATATCGCAAGATTTTTCTTTGCCCCTAATCTGGCCCAAGTTTCGTTAGCCATGAAATTCGGCCCAAGACTTCTTGTAATTGCAAGATTTTCTATCCACAAAATTCAGCCCAAGTTTGCCTTACAATTACAAGATTTACGGCCCATAAAATTTGGCCCAAATTGGCCTTGAGATTGTTCAATTTTCAGCATACTTTTGGTTCCATGAAATCATCATTATCCATTCATCATCCGTAAGCCTCCAATTGTCTAAGCTACTAATGTGTTGGCTCAACTTTGCAACTCAAAGTCCTCAGCTTTATGATGATATGCGTGACCCACCTTAACTTGGTTTCTAACAAGCCTAAGTAGGCTCAAATTCATCTTCTTTCAATCCACCAATTATATTCAAACTCCTCAGCTTTGGGACGACATGTTTGACCCACTTTAGCTTGGTTTAGAATTCTAACAACAAACACTGATTGGTCCCTTGGCTTATGCTGGACAAATCAATTAGCTTACTTTTTGTTTCATTCAATTAAGCCATTTCTTTTTAATGTGCGTGGCCCACCATGTCTTAATTGAAGTTAAGGCAAGAGTCAAGTGATCGAA
The DNA here is from genome assembly GCA_026212405.1 of Petrea volubilis. NCBI lineage: Eukaryota > Viridiplantae > Streptophyta > Magnoliopsida > Lamiales > Verbenaceae > Petrea > Petrea volubilis. Next base: position 17,034,533 of record CM047881.1, read on the forward strand.
ATTGATGGACATGGCAGATTGCCCCGAGAAGTTTCTCTGAGCGAGACATGCAAGGTGAGGACTTTGCAAGCAACTCATCACCAGTAAGCGGACGAGGCGCATCGTAGAAGGCAGAGTCGAGTGGCCGAGATTGACGGACACAGAGGATTGCCCAGAGAAGTTTCTTTGAGCGAAACATCCAAGGTGTGGACTTTGCAAGCAACTCATCACCAGCAAGCGGACGAGGCGCATCATAGAAGGCAAAGTCAAGTGGCCGAGATTGACGAACACGGAGGATTGCCCCGAGAAGTTTCTATAAGCGAGACATCCAAGGTGTTTTGCGAGGCATGGTGTCCATCTACCAACACTCGTTTGACTTCCTTCGGAGAGTTGTCAACATCGTTGTGGGATCTGCGCACCTTGACGGGCCTTCCAGTGATGGGACTTCTTTATGACGAGGTGGCTCCTAGCGCCACAGAGTTGAATGGAGTTGACGAGAACGGGAAGAGATTCAATCCTCGCTGCTGCAAATGCTTATTTCACGCCTTCCACCTGCTGCAAGGGAGTGCCGACAGATGTCAATGTTCTCCAGTTACCATTGGCGATTGGGTGAGCTTCTGGTGCAAGAAAGACGTGAAGTATTTCCAACCACTACCGCCGAGAAAGAAGAAGTTAGCTCGTTTGAAGCCAACTTACAATCCTCCAGGCGACCTTGGTGCTCATGAAGGATGGTCCATGGCGGAAGAAAAGTTATTCTTGAAGCTTGGCATCACGGGGAGTTTGAAGGAAGACACATATTTGGCGGCGCACTTGGCTTGCTGGCTTTGCGCCTTTGTCCTTCCAGTTGACGGTGTCAGCTCAATACACCTAAGTACCTTCAAGATTGAAAGTATTTCAGCGAGTGGGCGAAGAGTAGGCCTTGTAGTCCCTGTCTTGGCGAGAATATACAAGATCCTTGAAAGAAGTGAAGAGACAATCCCCACCACAAAGAAGATTATCCAGTTATGAGGCAAGTCCCAATTCTCTACCACGAAGTTGCAAGGAGACTGTGCTTTGGAGATTTAGTGCTCCGGTTGGCTCAAAGACTTGGTGTGCGCACCATGCAGATTTGTAGAACTTCAAATTCAATCGGCTCAGAGGCTTATTAACCACAATCAAAGACTTGTAGAACTTGGAAGAATGCTTATGAAAATGTTTGACGATTCTTCTTCTTCAAACTTGGTGAAGTAATAGCTGCACAGACAAATGATTTTATCGAAAGATCATGACTGAACTTAGAAATTATCCAAGCTGCCTACGTGCCCAATGAAGGGATCAAGTCATAACGTAGTTCAAAGACTAAGATGATTTTGAGGGGGAGCCGTACACAGTTTATACTCATGCGGGCCAGGAGTATCCATTGCTTAGCCACCCTGGACCAGGTGGAGTATTTTTTATGTTTAGCCACATACAATACCTTCAGTGGAGTATGTTAGCAGTTTAACCACATGCGTTACCATTGGTGGGTACCGTGCACAGTTTATACTCATGAGGGTCAGGAGTGACGCAGTTTAGGCTCGTGCATCAGGAGCAATCTTTTTTGAGTTTGCAGACCTTTTATACTCATGTCAAGGAGTCAATCACTTGGAACTTGATTTTGTAGACAATTTATACTCATGTCTAGGAGTATACTTGAATTTGATTTTAACAGTTTATACTCGTGTTGAGGAGTACACTTGAATTTGATTTTAACAGTTTATACTCATGTTAAGGAGTAAATTTGAATTTGACTTTAACAGTTTATACTCATGTAAAGGAGTACACTTGAATTTGACTTTAACAGTTTATACTCGTGTTAAGGAGTACATTTGACTTTGACTTTTTTTTTTTTTTTTATAAGACAGTTTATGCTCATATCCAGGAGCATTTGCAACTTGAAGATGAAGATTATTTGCCCCCCGCTTCTTCTTGGGATGGCACAACCATTACATGATCCTCAGGAATTCTTGGCCTTTGGAAGACAAGACTCCATTTCATTGTCCCATTTGCTTTCATAATTGGGACGAGCACTGGCTTCCACCCAAATCTTGTCAGCTGTAGAAAATCATCTTTATTGAACTTTTTGAGCTGATTCATAACTTGACAGCGAGGCCGTGTTCTTGTCTTTTCTGCAATACTTGTATAATATGAGTTGACAGTGACTTCCACTTCATTGGCATGAGGAATTTTGGTAGTACAAAAAGAAGAAGAATTTTGGCCCCTTATTTCATCAGAGATAGCATGCACTGTTTTGACTTTTGGCTGAAAATCCTTTTCAGTGAAAGAGTCAGCTGAAGTCGGGGGGTTCTGCTTGCAACTACTTAACAATTTCTTTAATCCAACATGCTGGGCTTTGGAGCGTTTCGCCGACTCATAGTGCTTGCGTGTGACTGGAGTTGGATTTCTTGACCATGTTGGATTAATTTGCTTGACGCATCGCATTTGTTTTCTTTGGCGGGTCACCAGAATCCACTCGCCACCATCATCAGTATCGGGAGATGTCTGTAGTATTGCTTTGGTATTTGTGTCAGTAGACATGCTTCGAATCAAACTGGGGTCAAAACTCCCAAATTGGATCGTCGATGCGCCTACAGGTGCTGATGAGAACACAACCTTTTTCTTTAATTTAGAGATATCCTCTTTTCTTGCAATAGTTGTGACACTAGTAGTATTTGCGTCCGCAACATCTTCACTATCAAGGATTATCTTTCCATCTTTTACTAGTGCCATGATTTTGTCCTTAACCACAAAGCATTTTTCTATAGGGTGACTGATGACTCGATGGTATTTGCAGTACTTCGGATCATTCACCATCCTGCTTTCTTCGGGGCGCTTTGGTTCTGGTAGCTGAATAAGCTTTCTTGCTAGCAGCTCATCAAATATGTGGGAGACATCAGAGTCTGGGAATGGGTACTCCATCTCTTGCATCTCTTTTAATGTTAGCCGACGTCTTTCACTTGTGATGTGTTGATTTCCTACCTTTCCTCCACTTTTGTCATTGCCGGTAGGGATTTTGACATGGGCTGCCTTAGCGAGCATGGACTCTTTGGCGGAGGACTCATTGTAGTCATCATTCTTCTTTGTACTTCTCTTTTCTTTCCACTGATCTTTCGCAGAGAAGTTGGTTCTATGATTAGCGATGCTAAGCTCCATGTCATGGGCACGAGTAGCTAGCTCTTCAAAGTTGCGAGGCTTGATTCCTTGGAGAATGTATAGGAGCCCCCAATGCATTCCTTGGATGCACATCTCCACCGCAGAAATCTCGGAGAGCTTATCCTTGCAATTTAGGCTTAGCGCACGCCAACGGTTGATGTAGTCCACAACTGGCTCATCTTTCCATTGTCTTGTGTTGGTTAGCTCGATCATGCTTACGATGCGCCGTGTGCTGTAGAAGCGATTGAGGAACTCCTTCTCCATTTGATCCCAACTGTTGATGGACTCAGGCTCCAAATCAACATACCAGTCAAAAGCGTTTCCCTTTAGCGAACGCACGAATTGCTTTACCAAGTGGTCGCCATAAGTCCCCGCATTGTTGCACGTCTCTACGAAATGTGTGACATGTTGCTTCGGGTTGCCCTTTCCATCGAATTGCTGAAACTTCGGAGGTTGGTAGCCTATCGGCATCCTCAGTGAGTCGATACGTCTGGTGTAGGGCTTCGAATACCTTGGATAATTCTGCGTCGGGGCACCATATTGAGCTTTGATGGTGTTGGCAATCATGTCTTGCAGTTGCTGTACAGACAATGTGGCAATGGAGGTGATTGATTGCTCAAGCCTTGGCATGTGCTCGTGTTCTGGAAGTATTTCATGAGTTCGCCCTTCATATGCAGCTCGAACTTGAGGAGGTTGATGCCGGTGACTCGGTTCTCCAACGTTTGAATGCTCCAACTTGTCCATAAGCTGAGTGATTTGGAAGTCTTTGTCCTCAATAGTTTTTTGCAAGGTTGCTATAGTTTGAGCCATTTGAGCTAACTGGTTGTCCACAGAGGTTGCCTCAGCAAAGTGGAGCACTTTGCCAGCAGATGCTGTTGGGCTTGGAGGATTGGAACCATGGAAAGACTCAGAATCGGAGACCTTGGCTTCGGTTGAGGATTGATTGACAGCATCCTCAGCAGGCTTGTCAGTGTCGTCCCTTGTAGTAACACCAACGTTATTCTTCTTAGGGGCCATTGAACTTGCTGAAAGAATCATGTTGATGCGTTGTTAGGAGAAAAGAGATGAGGGGTAGGTTTGTGTCCCACTGGGCGTGCCAGAAATTTGTTCACACAAAATTTTCGTATCTGTAAAACAAACAAGTACAAGACAAGAAAAAATATGTGACAAATATTTCAAATTTGAAGAAAGGATATAATTAAAAGGAAAATAATTTCCTAGTAGACTAAATCCCCTGATTCTTCTCTCCGAATTTGTTTCCGAGGGCTTGAAGCTTGTTCCCGGATGAGTGATGTGATTCCTCCCTAAATTTGCGGAATGGAAGTCACAATTTACCTTGAAGTCAAAGGTCGGTTTTGAAATCGAAGGCGTTGAAGCACTTGCGCTTTGAAGACGAAGTAGAGCCTTTGTGGATGCAGTACGTCGTCGTAGCGACTGCTTGCAATTTGAAGACTTGAGAATTTTGAGAGCCCGTACGAAGGTTGTGTGCTCGTGAGCTTGTTTCTCCGTGTATTGAAGACTTCTTTTGATGTCTGGCTCTTGAAGACTTCTTGATGTCTCGCTCTTGAAGACTTCTTGATGTCTGGCTCTTGAAGACTTCTTGATTTTCTTTTCTTTTTTGAGCTCCAAATGACCCCTATTTATAGGCGTTTATGCAGGGGTTTTGGATTGCTAACAACTTCTTCGATATTTATCTCTTTAATATGAATTATTTTTAAAGAGAAAAATAGCATTTACGTGTCATTATTTGATTTGTCCATGCGACCAAATGCGCCACTTGTCACCATTTGATTGGTTTTGAACTTTCGGGCTGCAAGACTTGATTTAATCGGCCGAAACACCTCATATTGACACTTGGCGACTTCTTATTCGTCGGTAAAATAAATATTAAAATGTTAATTAAAATTAACTATTTAATATTGGAATTAAATTTAGAAAATTCCAAAATATAAAATAGAAATTTTAATTAATATTTAATATTTTAATTTATACTTGTTAATTTTTAATTGGACGAAATTTAATCGCCAACAGTAGTATTTCGGGAACACTGCCGAAATGGCTTCGTGACATAAATTTGACTCAGCTATATCTATCACGCAATCATATCGAGGGACCACTACCGAAGTTTGCTTCTAGTATATCATATTTATCTCGGGCAAACAACATGATGAATGGCTCAATACCTAATTCATTGTGCAAATGGAAAGGTTTGTATGCTATAGGTCTCTCCCGAAACCGTTTCTCAGGTAATATTCCAAACTGTTGGGCAAAATTTTCAAACTTAAGACTCATGGCATTGTCATCTAATAAGCTTTCTGGGCATATTCCAAGCTTCATTGGAGAAGCTGGCTCTTTGAAGTTCTTACACCTGAACAACAACGGTCTAACAGGCCAACTTCCCCCTACTTTAAGAAATTGCACATCATTGGTGATTCTAGATGTAGGAGACAATAAGTTATCGGGAAATCTGCATGATTGGACTTGGACGTACTTGCCTAATCTAAGAATCATTAGACTTAGAAACAATGAGTTCCACGGCATGATTCCTTCTATATTTTGTCAACTGTTCCAACTTCAAGTATTTGATCTTGCGAACAATAACTTGAGGGGAAGCATTCCACACTGTTTCTGAGATTTCTTAAGCAAAGTTAATGGGGAAAATTATTCTTATTTGTATTATAATGATAGTCTAAGCCTAGTGATTAAAGGGTTGGAGCTAGAGTACACAAAGACATTAAAGTACGTTGTTGATTTGGATCTTTCGTGCAATAATTTAGTTGGAGAAATTCCTTGGGAGCTAACAAATCTTTCAAAATTGATTGGTCTCAATTTGTAACACAATCATTTGAGAGGAAAAATTCCAGACAAGATTGGAAACTTGAAGTCATTGGAATCTCTTAATCTTTCCAGCAACAGTTTGTCTGGACAAATTCCACTGAGTTTGTCGTATTTGACCTCTCTACGTCATTTGAACTTATCACACAACAACTTGTCTGGTCCGATCCCAACAGGCTATCAACTTCGAACCCTTGACAGCCCTTTGATTTATGATAGCAATCCTGGACTATGTGGACCTCCATTGTTGAATAAATGTCGGCGGAGCAAAGAAATCAACAAATCTTGAAAATCATGAAGTAGGAGATGAAGGAGACAAAACTGAGGAGATACTCTTTTATGGAGTCATAATAAGTGGTTTCATCACGGGATATTGGGGGGTCATTGTGGTTCTTGTCCTCAAAAGGAGCTGGAGGCATGCTTATTTCCAATTTGCTGAAACGCTAATCTGCAAAATGCTGGGACAATAAGCTCTAGGAATTTACAGGTAAGCATATAACACAATATATATATATGTGTGTGTGTGTGTGTGTGTGTGTATTCTTTTTTAGTTTGTTTGGTGTTTCCTTATTTTATTGTAACCTGCAACTTGGTATTGAACCCTGAGAGGCTAAGATAATTAGATATTTGTGAACATTAACTACTACGTACTAACCTGCTATTATTTTCGGTTGTTCAGAAGTTTATGAATAATAGTGTATTTGTCAATTGTACGTCCAGTGTATTTTCACAAAAGTTGCTCAAAGTGCACTAGATGAGGAAATTTTGTCTGTTCAGTTAACCACAGTTTTCAACTTCTACCTGCACTTGCAAGAAGAACACACCAAATTTTCACAAAAACTTGAATTGGTTTACATGAATCAAACTCGAAAAACAAACCCCTAACATATATATACATATTTATGAATTGACAATTGACGCGTTAAGTAACTATAGAATATACGGAATCTCACATAAGGATTTCCTTTCTGAATTGTTTCTTTCCAATAGAAATTTTAAGTCGTATCTTGCTCAGACCAATAAATAGAGCTGAAGTTATTGTTAAAGCCACTAGTAGGTATATGCATGTGTATAACATACAGCCGTGCATTGCATCTCGAGGCAAAAGTTACCACCCAATCAATTGTACGGTATGATTTTGAATTTAATTGTTGAACCCAATGTTTTCAAAATCGGACCGGACCGGCCGGTTCGACCGGTGACTGGTCCGGTCCGAATCATGCTAAAAAACCGGGGGTGGCTCGGACCGTCCAGAACCGGTAAAAACCGGTCGAACCGGTCCCGGTCCGAGAACCGGTTCGGCGAGCCACTTCCATTTTTTTTTTTGGGCCTTTTTCTAGGTCAAAACCGGGACCCTTTTTTTGAGAATGGAACCTGCTGCTTCACAGCTTCAGCCTTCAGAGTTCAGTGCATCTGCTCGCCTCCGCGCCTCCCCGTCCCGCCGCGCCGCGCCCTTCCCGTCTCACCTCGCCGCGCTGCCTCGCCGCCCCGTCTCGCCTCACCGTGAACCAGCAGATTGATGGGAGTTCGTTTGGTTTGAAGAAATATTATACATGCTGATAATATGACTTCAACTCTGAAATTGGTACCAAGGTCAGATTTCAATTTTTGTTTGGGAATTTCTTATGCGGTCGAGCTTTAGTCGGGAAATTTGTACTTTTTTTCTTGTTTGATTTTGGGTTTTTGACTATGGAATTTTGGCTTAGAAATGTGCAGGAATGGTGTGTGTGTGTGTGTGTGTGTGTGTGTGTGTTTTTTTTTTCTTGGTTATGTGATTATTTTGTGATTTTTGTGCTTATTATTTTGTTCGATCATTTGGTGGGTGGTGATTTTTTTATGGTGTGTTTTGGAGTTGCTGTGAGTTGGGTTTGATTCGATTTCTCGTGGGTTTTTATTTGTTGGAGTTAATTCGTGCCCGCCAAGTGTTTGTTGAAATATCAATGAGAGTTTGGTGAGTAGTAACGAGCTGAAAATTTGTGACGGACGGCGATGAGATTATGAGATTATGAGCTTAAGCTGTTGAAGTGGCTGAAATGTTATTGAGTAGAAGTTCAATATGTTATGCCTGTATATACGCGTGTCTATAAATATATGTGCATGTGGTATGTGGGTTTTTGTAAATTGTTACCTACAAAACTGAAGTGTATTCTGAGAGATGCACTGGCACAAATTTCTGTTTGTGCGTTAATGCACTTAGAGATGCTGAAGGAAGAATTATGATTGGTGTACATGTGGTGTTATATTATTGCATGTATGTTTCTTAATTTGAATGGGTGTATGCAAGTGACTTCGGAAAAAGTTCTCAGATTGTGCAAATAGCTGAAGGGCTTTGATGACCATAATAACTTTTGAAATTGTTGAAGTTGAGAGATGTTTATGTTTACACATGTTTATCACAGTTTGGTTAACTTTTCGTTTGTTTTTGTCTCAGATTGATCTGCGGAATATAGTTGGAGAATGTTTTGATGCATATTTGTGCTCTCTACATTGGGAGTGATGGACATTATTTTGTTTCGTAATCGAAAAAGATGACTAACTTCAATATTTTTGGGATGAATGATGAGTTGGATTTTTAAGATGAATGATAGAGTTGAATTTTTATTAAATAGTAAACTAAATTTCTTGTTTTGGTGGTTATTATTATTATTATTATTATTATTATTATTATTAGGTTACTTTCTCTATATTTTTTTATGTATTGATTATTTTTTTATATAAAAAATTAATTTAATAATTATTACGTATTTATGACGTCACACCGGTTGAACCGGTGGTCGAACCGGTCGAACCGGTAACCAATAAGGCCGCCGGTTCGATGTCCGGTCCGATTTTCAGAACATTGGTTGAACCACAACTTTTCTAATAAATTGACAAAAGAAAAGCACGGTTAATTGTGATGTGGCGGAGACGACTTTTTCAAAAGTCATGCTCAGCCTTATGTATATCTAATTATGCAAAACAGTTATGAGGGCACAGTGAATTTAGCCTGAAACTGTATTCGGATGTGAATTTTTTAATAAATTTTGAAATTTCTTTAATTCATAACATTTTAACATATAAAAGTAATAATAACTAATAAACATCCATGTATAATCTATAACATATACTTAGTTTTGAATTAAGCTAAAACTACCATATTAGGAAATTATGAAATATTTCGTTTTTTTTTTTTCTTTGCTTGCTTCCCAATAGTCTAAAATTAGTACAATGTGCATAATGTAAAACAAAAATTATGTTCCCCTATCTACAAAGTTTCTAACTATTTTCAGAAAAATATTTCAAACTCAGATACGAAAGGAACCATGTTCAAGTTCAAAAATAAAATATTATCCACCAATCATATATATTTTGTTTATTAATTTTCTATGTGATTTCACTAAAATTTATAAAATCCACTTTTCATGCCACTAATTCAAGAGATGGCAGAAATGGTTAAGGGAAAATAAGTACCAAAATCAAAAAGATATAAGAGAGTTTGTCAACAGCTGCAAGACCATCCCGACAGCCTAAGCTAGCCGAGTATGATCCTTTACCGCACCAATGGCCTAGAGAAGCTATGCTTTGGGGCTGCTAATCACACCCTGGTCAAGGGTCATGATTCATCCACCAGAATTGAATTCCTATCTATTTAGAACTCAAAGATATAAAGATGCGAGCCTATATAACAGATCCTGTTCAAGTACAGCCTGTTTCTTTTTAAGTTTTCGATGTGGGAAAGGGGCTCATAGGCAACTAAACATTTTAGGTATTTTCTTTCTTGCCTTTCATTTGCCACAAGGCCCGCAACACACTAAGGTTAATTGCAACTCATAATCCTCGAACACTGGTGCTGTATCTCATCTGAGATACATCTTCGGATGTTTGCATGCTGACAAATACACATTGTTTGATTAGCGTCTCTGGTGGAGACTACAGAAAAAGTGGCAAAAATTTGTAAGAATAAAAGAGGGGAAGTTTATAAAGGCAAAAATACAATTTTAGGACAGTAACTTACACGTATTGAGATTTTTAGGACATTAATTTTACCCGTTTCAATTTTAGGACATGAATTTGACACTTTTTGACACATTTAGGACAATTTGCCTCGTAATTCGTAATTTCGCAGGAAATTGACAGTTGCCGGCTGAAAAATTAGTAAAGTTGGACACGTAATATGTGACATGTCGCTTATTTGGCATTTTTACTTGACTTGGCAATCCAAATAGGATGAAATTGCTTATTTGGCATTCTTGTGTATAAATCCAATACAAATATATATATATATATATAAATAAATATATATAAATACATATATACATACACACACAATACATATATACATATGACATATATACACAAATATGATATATATATACACACAAACCATAGCCGCCACCTCCGCCACCTCCGCCACCGCCGGTCGGCAGAGAGAGAGAGAGAGAGAGAGTAAGCCAGGGAGAGAAAGATATCGAGAGGGAGGATGGGGGCCAGATCTAGAGAGATCGATTGAGAGAGAGTGTAAGCTGGGGAGAGAGAGAAATCGGAGGGGTAAGGGCGGCGCTGGATGGTGGTTGTGGGTAATGGCGATGGGAGGGGAGAGGTGGGTGGGGCGCGGCGTTGGATGGGGAGGGGTGGGAGTGAACGGCGGGGCTACGGGGTGCGGGAACGGCACTGTGAGGGTGGTTGTGGGCGGCGGCTATGGGAGGTGTGGGGTGGTGGGCGGCGCTGTAAGGGTGGTTGTGGGTGGCAACGGGGCTAGGGGACGGCGTGGCTAGGGCTGATGGTGGGGTTGGGGCTGATGGTGGGCTTGTGGAGGGCTGGGTTAGGTGGGGCTGTGTTGCTGGGGGTGGACGGAGGGCTGGAGGTAAGGGCGACTGAGAGCGGGGCTGGAGGGTTGGGTTGGGGGAGGGGCGGCGCAGGGAGCGGCGGGGTTGGGGGTGGCGATGCTGGGCGGGCGGGGCAGGAGGGAGGGGCGGTGGTGCTGGGCGGGCGGGGCTGGAGGGAGGGGCGGTGGTGTTGGGTGGGGCTGGAGGATGGGGCGGCGGGGTTGGGGGTGGGGATGGGGTGGGGTGGGGTGGGGTGGGTAGACAGTGGAGGGAGGGGGTATAGAATTCTTTTTTTTTTTTAATTTTTTCACATTAAAATAAAATAAATAAAATTATATTGTGAAATCAAAATTTGAAAAAATAAAATAAAATTACCACCTCAGCTATATTTGTAAAATTTATTTTATATTAAATCAAAATATTTCCACCTAAACTTGCCAACAATGCATTTATATGCCACGCGTATTTTTCCGGCCACTTAATATGCCACGTGTACTTTTCCGGCAAATTGTCCTAAATGTGTCAAAAAATATCAAATTCATGTCCTAAAATTGAAACGGGTAAAATTAATGTCCTAAAAATCTCAATACGTGTAAGTTACTGTCCTCAAATTGTATTTTTGCCGTTTATAAATAACAAGTTTCTAAACTTCCAAACAGGATTTAATTTATTGGACTTGACCTGATTTAGGGCAGTGGCCTTAATAAATTTTCCTGAGTTACTGTCATCTGGATACACAATCTTTAGTCATGTAATACATTTAGTTGTAGTTTACTGGAATGCGTAGTGATTATCGATAACATGTACAGTGCACAAAATATTAGTGTGTTCCAATATTGTTGGAGTGATCCATAAGCTCCTTTTGTAGCAAACTATAAGCAAAAAAAGAAAACTAATAATCAACAGAAAGAGAAGGGGACACATAATCAACTTTAATATCTAATGTTTGGCAGCTCCCTGTTTGCTCCAGTAGATTGCAAAAGTTTCTATTCGGTAATAAATATGGCGTTGGGGGTGGGGGGTTTAATATAATATTTTTAGATTGTGTTTGGTATATAGGGATTTATGGGTAGAATTATACAGGTATCATATCCATAATTATGTTTGATAGCATTTTTTGTGGCCCTTGATATAATTTAGGTCCGATCTCTTATCCTAACACTTCTTAGGATAACTCATCCCACAAGGAGGGGATGCAATCCATTGATTTTGGGCTTGATTGATAGAACTGTCAAATTACTCATTTAACCCAAAATCCCTTTGACGTTGCTAAACAAAAAGAAATCAATCAGTAAAATTATGCAATTATTTAATATTAAATTAAGACATGCTTTTGTAAGCGAGAATGATAGTTTATTAAGAACATATATTGTAATATATTTATTTATTCTGTATATATATTTTTTATATCATGTGTATATTTTATTTTCTAGGCTAGGTTCAATCAAATCTCATTAATTGGCAGTGAATCATAGCAATTACATATTATGTGAGGTAGAAAATTAATAAAAAAAAAAGGGGGAAAACAGGGCATCTCAATTTTCCAGCAATTGGGAAGAATAATTATGGGTGTTCAACGATTGTATCTTAGAAATATATTCAAATAATGGTTAAGTCCCGGTGTTGGTTATGGAGTTGTTGGAGAAAGATTATTGTACCCTGAATTATTGAATATTAGGTAATGGTTGATGTGGCATCCTTCTAATTTGTATAATCCAAGTTTAGAGTTCTAAAATCAGATTTAAATGAAATCATAAAATGAATTTGGTCATTTATATTCTTGATCAACACAAGTTTCATACCAAAATAATAAAATCTAGTAGGTAACCAAAATTTTAATGTTTTAAACTCAGAATTGTAAGGCTTTACCTTGGGAAGGAAGCCCTTCCAAAAATTCTCAAAGGCTAGGGGCCCAACCCAGGCTTAAGAGGGGGTTTGGAAATAGTTCTCAACCAGCAATAGCCACACGTCGGTTAGAACCTCACTAGTTGCGTCATTGCTCCAAGCGCAAAGATAAGTTTCTCTCATGACACGAGTCAATTTATTGTCTATGTGACTAATGTACTTATATAAATTCTCGATGTGGGACACAAAACGGATCAAGGCGATCCTATTCCTTAATTTTGACTAAACTTGTCATGAACTTGAAATTTTGTTTGAGTCATATTATTAAAAGAGTCGGATTCGAGTAGTTTCATATTTTCACACATTATAATTTCGACTAGTTGAGTTGAGTTTCAAGATGCCCCACGTAATATCGTACAAGAAAAGAGATTCAAGATTGCCCTTTTTCTGTTTACTATTGTTCCAATAGAGTTAAGGAAAACTCTACGTACTTAGTGAAAGGAAACCAACTTCGGATTGGATCGTCTCTGCCAATGAAGTGTGGCTGATAGTGGGGTTTGTAATGGTTACAAAAATCTTGGGAGAACTTTAAAATTATTAAAAAAAACAGTAAAAACCTTTTAAGATAAATTTTAAATCTTTTAATAAAAATACTCTTCAACTTTCTCACATCCAAATAGAATTTATTTTTCTTTAAAGTTTGATTCATGATACATGAAGGAAGCACATTTTCTATCTTAGAATTTGGAATGAGGATCAATTTAGTTTATTAAATTACACAAATACTCACATCACTTTAACGGCTAAAGTAAGGTAACATATAAACTTAATTCTCGGGACCTTCCTTAAGGGAAAGGACCCTCCAAAACAATGGCATATGCTGCTTGTATTACCGCAAGCACAGTATTCTTTAGTAAAAGGCGAAAGAATCGTTCACTCTGTGCTCACTGCACAACTGCGTAATTTTGCTCAGCGCTCTACCCACTCAATTTTATTCGTCGAACTCTCAACTGTTGTCATTCATTTCTCGATGTAGGACTCTTTACTGGGCTTCAACACCGCTCCATTCTCATGCATCAACACTTAAGTATTTTCTGACGTTAATTATCAACAAGTTACCGACCCAAATAAAGAAAACATAAATAATTGGGACTTTGGAACGAAAAAGACTCCATCTATCCTCTCTGAATCTAACTTTCAAATTTTGTCAATTTAACAAAACTTAAGAATTGCATCCATCTCTCAGCTTAGTAATAGAGACTTCTATAAGCTCTAGTTAAAAATGTCAGTATGTCCCATCAAGTTTTCAGAGTTTCTACCACCTCTCTTGGCTTTGGCTAGCTGCTAGAAACTACACCACTTACATAAATTAAATTTTCTTTCACCTCCCACTAAAATCCAATCAATTAAGAAGAGTATAAAGATCTTTTAAGGAATTATTCGTCAATGTTCCAACGCCAAATTCTATGATTGTTTCTGTATGATTTTATTTTATTTTTATTTTTATTTTCATTCAAACCCATAAATTAGTGACTCTAAGATGTACCATTGGACATAACAAAGTAATTGGTCCAGTCTCCTACACCCATGATGGGCTAAATAAATCTATTTTATGTTGCATGGAGCATGATTGGATTGGATGTGCTCATAACATGTATCACCTATCCGTATCTAAACCTTCCGATTTGAAGTAATTATCTCACTAGGTTTACCGGGATTTATTTATGGGCAGGCATCACCTCCAAGCACAAACTTATATAAAAAAAATATTTTAGATTCTAAAATTGGGGAGTGGCCACGTGAACATAGGCCCCCTCTACCACAAATTATGGTGTAGTCTTGACCACTCGGGCCAACCTTAGGCGGGCACCGCTCCCAAGTGCAATGGAGGTCACCAACCTAGGCCATGGGCCTACTTGATCGCTCATTGACCTCGTCCAAGTAAATATGGACCTCTATGCTCTTCTGATTCATCTTATGTGCCATCTTCTTCTTAATTCATACATTCCTACACGATGTGGGATCTTTTGTCTAGTATATTTCTTCTATTCTGCTAAGTTCGTATTGATGACAAACTAGTTGAATATGATTGAGAGCCCAACATGAAAGAATAGACCTTCCATTTGCTTCCGACAATACTTTTTGCTCATAATAATTATTTTTGAATGAAAATTGTCATTCAAAATATGAAACTTAATCCCCTAGTAACTTATGTTCTCACCACGAAATATGCAGTCGTAAATAGAAAAATTATGTTGACATTCACGGCTTTATTAGTATGTTCTCCCCAACTTTGTGTCCAATTCTCCGAGTCACTTGTAAGAATTGTACTCTTTACTAGAATTTTCACTTTTCACTCCATTAGCCTACAAATATTTAGTCTATGAGTCGTACTTTAATTTTATGATTTTCTTAAGTGTAGTTTAACTTAATGATTTCTTTATGTCCGGTTTGGTTTTATGGAATCTTCAACTATAACATGAATTGAACAAATTGAAAAGTGAATTTAGATAAGTCTAACTTGAAATACGGGTTTCAAATTGATTATCCAATAAAATCACCGACAAAATTAAACTAGCGATAGTTTGCACCATCATATATCCAACAATCATTATAGCTTCAAATATACGATAATTACTTCTTGGTGCCCAACTCAAGTCACCATTTGGTTCAACAATTTTATTCTTATTTTAGCTTTAACTTAACTAGTTTAGTCTTACACCCTTTCACTTACATTTTTTTCTTCTTTATTTCGTTATCAAAACTACAAGAATAGTTCAACTTAGATTTGGTGGGGCGCTCCAGGCCATGGTAGCAGTGCAACGCCAAGGTGATGCTCGAGAGCTCCAGTAGCAAGCCGTTGTGATGGGCTCTCCCATAAATAAATTAATTTAATATCATGTGAACCAGGCTCACGTATCAGATATTAAACTGATAAGAACAGATACTACACTTGATCTAAGCCAAAAGCCTGAGAAAGGTATGCTTAACAATGTCCTAAAGTTTATTTTTTATACTGCCATCGTCTAAGAGGCTAGCTATAACACCCAATATGGGATTTTCGCCAAAGAACATAAGTACTTTGTTTATTTCATCACGCTTGCAATTGCACTTGCCTAGGACTATAGCAACAGGGAACTAAAAAAGTATAAAAAATAAAACACAACGAATCTTCCGCTTCAATTCTCGAACACGTTATCCCTGTTAGAAGATTTGTAGGCACTGGAAATGCATCAACAACCCTTCAAAGTTCACCAATGTTGTTTCAATTTTAAGACAAAAGAACACTAGCACATTTTGTATTGATTCTGAAAATAGTCGGATTTTCAACTTGAAGGAATGATATCTGCAACCTGAGGCTAGTTACACTTCTACTCATGGAACGATGATATTTATGTTACTGTTTGGAAGTGCTTAATTTTTGTAGTAAAAGTTGGTAGTGGTTGAATTAAAAACTACTCAAGGTTGCTAAAAGATTTTATTTGAAAGAGGAAAAAGAAAGAAAAAGGAAAAAACTTAGAAACCTGCTAGAAGTAGGAGAACAGGTGATTTTAGCTTGTAACTTTTTATTTCCATCTTCGTTGTAAGACGGGTTAAATTCCTTAACAAAAAAGGGCAAAGGCAAATCTCCGTAGTAGAATTCGACAAAGTGGACCATTTAATTTCAGGCAAAATTTTACTGAGAAAAACACAAATAACCTTTTAAAATGAATCTTTATATAAAGAAGTTATTGAAAATAATTTTAAAATAAAAAAATCCACTTTTGTAGTAAACTATTCATTGACCTCTAAAATTACAAAACTTAACTGAACTATTTTTTAGTTCAAATCACTTCTTTAAACTTGACTTCTATTTTTAATTAGTTCAATAAATTAATTTTTATAAAAATAATTAAAGATTTAAGATAAATGCTAAATAAGGTGCGAACAGTAATGAATTATATTATATTAAATAAATTTGCAAATTACTACAACGACAAAAGTAAAAAAAAAAAATTAGACTTAATTGTCGGAGCCTTTCTCAAAAAGAAAGAACCCTTCAAAAAGTGGTGTATGTTGCTTGTATTCTAGCGAGCACACGGTATTCTTTAGTAAAAGGCGAAAGAACAGTTCACTTTGTGCTCACAGTGCAGCTGCGTGCCTTTCTTTGCTGCTCCCCCAATTCAATCTATTCCTACTGCTCTCAAGTGATGTTCGTTTTTTCTCAATGTGGGATTTTATGTGGGCTTCAATACTGCCCTGTAGCAAAGCATCAAATATTTCTTTCCCTTAAGTATAAAAAATTACCAGCCAAAATACGAAAGCTTCATCTATCCTCTCTTAGTAAAGCTTAGAATTGATAAATAAGCAACTCTAATGCTATCGATCTTAGTTGTGCTTTTATGGGTTCAAAATGACTTGCGTTCACTATATTCTTTCTCATTCAATGTCCCTTAAGCAATGAGTTCTCCCCTTGACATTATATACTAAGTTTTCTCCGATTCATGTCACTGTAGATCATGGTTTGCCGGAATGCCATTATAACAACCGCAACGGTGGCCTCTGTTCTGGTGTTCCGTCCTATAGCAGGTGTGGGACTATTGTGGCATTCTGAGAATTCAACTGCCATTTATTACTCTAGAACAGAAACTGGCCAGAAGCGGAGCAGTTGCCTGGAGAACATGAAGTTCACGGCAGCACTGAAGACAAAAGGCAAAGAGAAATGAATCGCAACTGTTAAATTATAATTAATGATTATGGGCTTGTTTTTATTAAGAAAATTCAGCTCATTATCACAAATTAATTATTAGTTGAAAGAGACAATGCCACTCAAATGTACAAAATTTTTTATGTTGTTTTTTTCAAACTAATGAGAAATAATTTGAATTGATAAGTACATTAGATACTTATTTACATTTAAAACTATTATATGAATTGTATTTTTGAGATATGAAATTTTGCAAGGTTTAAGGATTTTATTTAATACAGAATAAGCAATTCAAAATAGATAAATAATATATTTTTTTTTAATAAGGTCATTCTATTAATTTTTAACGTTTTCTTGACATAAGTTTGAAGAAATAATGTCATTTTGTGCAAATAAATAATTCCTGGAATTATTTGATACTGGAATTGAGGTAAATTGGTTGGACTAGGACAAGACTTGGTTGCTTGAACCCGGTAGCACCTTTACATAGATTGCAAAACTTAAGCAGCATTTTGTTATAATTTTTGTTTAGTTAGATATTTCAACTGACTACCGAGGATACATTCACACCTCTTAATTGCCGTTTGAGAAGGTCTTTAGTATGCACCAACTTCCCCCTGCAATCCAAACATGTAGTAAAATAAAAAAATCAGAAGTAGAATTGAATAGGGGCCGCGTGAATGCGTGCCCCCACTATAGCAAACTGTAACGTAGGCTCAACCATTTGGGCTGACCTTAGGTGCGCGCCCCTCCTGAGTGCAATGGAGGTAGCCAACCTAGGTTTTGTGCCTTCTTTGTCGCCAATCTACCTTGTCCAGGTAAGTATAGAACTCTACGTTCTTCCAGCCCACTTTATAGAGCATCTCCCCATATACATTTGTTACAGGAGATGTGGGATTCGTTGTCTATTTAATTTGCTTGGCTATGTTCTTAGTGATAATTATTTAACTCAAAACTTAATGCCTCTCTAATGTTTCTCACCCTAAAAAGGCATTGATTACAGTATAACTTCTAGGCTTATAGCAAACTCTTCATAGCAAGAAGACAACGAAGTTCAGTTCATCAGACCTTAGCAGAGTGGAGCAGCCGCGACATGACCTTGCCTTAGTTCGATCTCGTCGGTGCCACCTAAACGATGTGTAGCTATTTCAGGTAAAATGCTTCATTACATGTACACTCTGTGCTTCAGCAATGAATTCTACATTATGTTGACATGTTTTAATATGCACCCTTTGAAATTTGACTAGGGATGGCAACGGGTCGGGTCTGGTACGGGTTTGGCCAAACCCGAGACCCGACCCGCAAGGTTTTTCTGGACCCGGGACCCGTCCCAGACCCGACGGGTCCCGGACCCGGCCCGAACCCCGCTTGGACCCGAACCCGGCGGGTTGGACCCATTGAACCCGCCGGGTTCCGAAACCCCTCCCAACCTGCCCCACGTACCCGCCAAACCCGACCCGCAAACCCGCTTCAATAATTGAAATTTTTATTTTTAATTTTTTTTTTTGAAACAATAATTTTTAATTGTACAAGAAACTTAATAATTGAAAATATTCAAATTGTACATAAAACCTAATAAAACATATTCAAGTGAAATAATAATAACCAACTTTAAATGTCCAACCATAAGGAAAAATTACCATAATCATAACTATAAAGCCTAATAAAATATGTTCAAGTGAAACATTTATATATTATAAATATATATAATATATATTATAAATATATATTATATATAAATTAATTTATTTAATTTTATTTATTTATATATTATAAATATATATAATATATAATACATATATATACGGGTCGGGTTCGGGCCGGGTCTCAGTGGACCCGAGACCCGACCCGAACCTGGGCGGGTCCAAAATTTTGGACCCGCGACCCTCCCCAAGACCCGTTTAAACGGGTCTAAACCCGTCCTAGCAGGTCGGGTTCGGGCCAAACCCGGATCCATTGCCATCCCTAAATTTGACCAGGGTGTATGGAAGCGTTTTCCCTATTTCAGCTCCATTTCTTAATATGGAAAGATCTAAATAAATTATGTCAATGTTCATGAATTTACTATTATGTTATCCACAACTCTGTAACCAATTCATGGAGTTGCCTAGCAAATTTGACTATAAGTAAAATTTCTATTTTATGCTTCAACATTCTATAAATAATAAATCTATGAATCGTAGTTCAATTTCATAATTTCAGTATAGTTTTCAGTATATGATTTCTCCAATTCCAATTTAGTTTTAAGATATTTTCAGCCTTCACAGGACTTGAACTCGAACTCGAAGTGTTAAAATAAATCAAAAAGTGAATTGAATATCAAGAATGACATGATGCAAGTATTAGATAAACTATCCAATAAAATTGCCAGTGAAGTCGACACAGAAACATGAATCATGCACTTTTATAGCGATTAACAATGATCATCCGCTTCAATAGTGCAAATAAAAAATTTAATCTAAGTTCAAAATTGTTTCAGTGAAATTTAAGTTGATCCTTGGCAATTTAACTGATGCATTTTCTTGATTTCCTTTTCAAAAGATTTATAGATAATAATTAGAAAAAACTAGTGGAAACACTTAAACTTGAACTGGTTGGGTGCGCCAGGCCAAGGCAGTAATGCAATACCAAGGCAACGCTCGAGAGCCCCAGTAGCAAGCTACTGTGATGGTCTCTCCCCATTAAAAGAATTAATTTAATATCATGTGAGCCGATGGCTCACGTATCAGATATTAAACTGATAAGAACAGATACTACACTTGATCTTAGCCAAAAGGCCGAGAAAGGTATGCTTAGTAATTTCCTACAATCTTTGCTTTATGCTCCCATCATCTAAGAGGCTATCTTCCAGCATCCGATGTGGGAGTTTAACCAAAGAACAGAGATACCCCCGTCTACTCCATCACATCTTCTGTTGTATTTGCTTAGGAATGTAACAACACTAAAGATAAGCAAAAATGCAAATCTTCTCAAATCTACAAACATTTGTGGGCACAAAAAACACATCAACAACGAAATTCACCAAATTTGTTTCAATTTTATGACAGAGGGACATTACCATATTTTGTTGCTTCTCAAAACTGTTGGATTTTAAGCTAGTGTAAATGATATCGGGTATTGAACTTGTGTATGTGTATACGTATGTGCTCGTGCGCAACTATAATTGGTGAGTAATTTTGACTTAAGTCCCGATGTTGGTTAAGAAGCTATTGGAGAAAGATTATAGCCAGAGTACACGGGAATAAAAGGCAAACGTCTAGTTATGGTAAGAGTTCTAGTTGGAAACAAACTCGCTTCTTGCCTATGATTTTTCGGACTTTCCAAAGAATTATTCTAGTCCTGGTAGGAATTAGATCGATGTTTAGGATGCTATATCTACACGCTCTAAGACCTTGTCTAGACACTCTTGATTCTAGTTTTAGTTTTTATTTTTACTTTGAAATTTTTAGCTTTTATATTTTTATTTGAAGTTGTATTCATAGCCATGTGTGGCTAAACAACTATCTTCAATCAAGGAGTAATTCAAGCCAACGTTTTATTTAAGGATTGTGAAATCTAGTCGGTTTGCTTGTTTTTTACTTTTATGCAATATTTGTGTATTTTTCCGTGCTTTTTCGAGAAAACCCCATCCCTTAATGTCATTTTGTTAGTTGTGCAATTAGGCCCCATTGTTCAATTAATTAAACTTCATAATTCCAGTTGATAAAATTGAATTCATAATTGTTTGATCAAATCAACACTAGTGGAAAATAGTATAATTCGATTGGGTCGAAATTTTTGAATTATACTACGAAAAATACACAATCTAGTTTCGAAGAAGCCCGTTTGTAGGTTTGTTGGCTATGATTTGGTCTTTCTAGTTTTTAATGTTGTTAACGAGTTAAATCCTATCATTTGACTAAGATTATTCGTTAATTAGGGATTCACTCACTACGTTTGCATGTGTAATCTATTATTAAAGAAAGATTAGGTTGGATGAGTTCTCTGAAGGCTGTAACCAATTTATTGCATGAATTTAAAGGCTATCTTTGAATCGATGATCAGTCCATGAAAATATTGTGCGAAGAATTACCCTTGACTGATTTTTCATTCATATAGATTTGTTTTCAATTTATTCATTGCTTTTATTTTATTTTGTCAACTTTTTATTCAAGATTCCCTTTTTACTTTCTTTTTAACACTTGGTTATTTTAGAATTAGCTAATAAGTTATGTCCAATGGAATCGACCATACTAACCCTATTTACAAATTAATTTTGCATTTAGAAGGGTAGAAGTTATTTTTAGTGAATTCGACACCCATCATGTTGTTTTCAAAATATGGCTACAGTCAAAACTTGTAATTTAGCTCGAAAGTCGTTTTCTCAAATAAAATTTTTATGGGGGGTTAAAACGTCAATTAATATTAATCCAATTGGGAGAATGTTGGAATTTCATCCCAATTTGTAATTCTATTAATTGAATATTTTGTTTTTATAAAATAAAATGGGCTAAATTAATATGGTTAATGGGACTTGACTTATAAATCCTGATTTATTTGTCTAAAATTGTTAAGGCCTTAATATTAACAACATAGTCTGATAATTGGTGTAGGTCCATTCTAGAAAGTATGTGATGATAGGGCTCTCAGGTTACATTATATATTTGGTTAGGTTCTCTCGTCGGTCCATATTCTGATATTTGCTTGTCCCATTAAAAACTGTTAATATTGGTAAGAGATGGAAATGAAGAACTAGCCAAGGATGTTTGTCTAAACATCCATGTTGATTGGCTATCATTCGTTGGTGTAAGGTATAATAATTTAAATTTATATACAGTGTTCTAAACTCATGATATATCGATCTTGCGATTACAAATTTTCTTACATATATATATATATATATATATATATATATATACACATACATATTTGGAAAAAGAAAGAATAACCTACCCACACCCATCCACCCGCAATGTCTAAATCTCTCACCCTTTCAATCTCTCTCTTTCCTCTCTCTCTCTCTCTCTCTCTCTCTCTCTCTCTATATATATATATATATATACATACACATATATATGTGTGTTGTGTGTGTATAAGTGTATCTATATATAAGGGTTTTTTGTTTATTTTTTGTATAGGTTTCAGTAATATGGGGTCAAAATATAATTAACCAATTTTGTTTTCTCTCACTTAACAACCACGCAAATGGCACGTGACTTTGCCGTCCAACATTTAATAGAAACGGGGTATTGGGACCTAATTTGATAACTATTGCGTTTTGTGGGACATAATTTCAAAACTCAAAATTTATGGGACTTAATTCAAGAAAAATCTACTTTATGGGACATAGCGGATCTTTTTTCCATTAAGTTATTCTGAATTAAATTTGATTAATTAACTTTTTAACTCCCATATATATAGCTAGTGCGTGATAATAGATTATACAATTTACTAATAATATATTCATTTTTTTTTCTCTATATTATTAGTCCATTGTTATCATTTTTTCATATAAAAAATATATATTGGTGTATTCAAATTCAAAATATAATCATAATGTAAAAGATAAAGTAATATCTAGGAGTGTAAATGAACTGGAACTCAATTCATAAGCTCGTCTAAAAGTCAAGCTTAAGCTCATTTTCTTAATAAAAATTATAAATAATATAATATAATTACTTTTCTAAGATATAACTTAAATATACAAATAATAAAAAAATATTAATTTTAATATAAATGTATTATTAATATTATATTATTATTTATGTATTCAAAAGACATGAAATATTTTTAAAAAATTAAAAAAAGCTGACAAGCCGACTCATGAGCTTTCGAACCGACACAACTGACCATGCATAATTTATGAATGCCTAATTAATCAATGACTAGCTAGTTACAATTAAAAAGGCCATAGATGAATATATAATATACAGATTAAACTGAATAAAGTGATGAATTTAAACATATGCGCACCCACATATCTATATATATGTATTTGTATAACATACAGACTTTCAGTGCAGTTTGAGGCGACAGTCATCACCTAGTAGATTGTATAATATAATGTTGAACTTAGTTATTGAACTATAACTTTTCTAATAAATTTAGAAAAAACAGCGTGGTAAATTGTGATTTGGGCGGCGGGACGATTTTTTCAAAAATCAGGCTCGGCTTTATGTATCTAACAAAATAGTCATCAGGGCACAGTGAATTTAGCTTGAGACTGTATTGGGACATGGGTGTTTTCTATAAATTTTGAAATTTCTTTAATTCACAACATTGTTAACATATTAAAAAATATATTAATAATTAATAAACATTCATGTATAATCCATAACGCACACTAAGTAAGATTTTTGAATTAAACCAAAACTACCATTATAGGAAACTATGAAATTTTACGTTGTTTTTTTTTTCTTTTTATTTTTTTTCTTGTTTTGCTTCCCAATAATCTAACATACTACGATGTTCATGATGTATAAAAACTTCTATTCCCCCATACAAAGTTTCCAACTATTTTCAGAAAAAAAAGGAAAAAAGCATTTCAAACTCAAAATACAACAGGAATGGAGTTTGAAGTACAAAATAAAATATCATCCAACAATCATATTTTGTAATTAATTTTGCAGAAATCATAATATTTATGTGCATTCACTAAAATTTGTAAAAATCTACTTTTCATGGAACTTACGTTTCTCTCCAGTAGACTCAAAAAGCTTTTCATTGCGTATCGAAACCACAAAAATTTTAGTTAGTCTGTCAGACAACTGCAAGACCATCTCAACCAATGTATGGCTAGCCAAGAACGATCCTCCACTACACCAATGGCCCAAATGTTAAGCCATGGGGGTTGTTAATCACGCTCTGGTCAAGCAGTTATGCTTCATCCACCAGACTTGATTTCCTGTCTCCTTAGAATTCAAGGATATAGAGGTACGAGCCTATAGAACAGATCCTGTTCAAGTAAGGTCGTGGCCTTTCTAATTGCAAAGGTATGTATGAACAGCCTCTTTATTTTGTACGTGATCGATGTGGGAATAAGGTCCCAAGGCAAATATGCATTTTAGGTACTTCTTTTCTCCTCAATATGCGTAACAAGTCGAGCACTAGCTCGCCCCGAAATACATCTTTGGATTTACCGAATAGTGTCACTAGTAGAGACTACAGAAAATGAGGCCAAAAAAAGTGGAAGAAGAAGAAGAAGGCGACCAAAACTAATCAGAAATGAGAAGCTCCTATACTCTATAGTGATTTAAGGGGAAAAAACCAACAAGTTTTTGGTCGAGTGGTAAGCAACTCTGACCCCTGTAAGGATGAGAACACAAGTTCAAATCCCGGAAATGCACTTGTTGGGAGGAGGAGTAACCTTTAATACTCTATCCCCCGAAATTACGAGAGCAATGTCTGGCCAATCAAAAAAAAGGGGGGGGGGGGAAAGAAAAAGAATACACACTCCATATATAGTTATATAATACATTTAGAACTAGTTTACTGGAATGCCTAACAATTACCCATATATATTAAAAATTAAAAAAGAAAAAGAAAAGAAAACAAATAGAGATAGAGAGAGAGAGAGAGAGAGAGAGAATGTGTGATTATTATTGATAAAATCATATTATTCTATCAACATAAAATCAAACATACCTTGATTGATTATTTAAACTGGTGTACGGGGCACACTCGATGCATGTGTACAATAAAAATGAGATATAATTTAATTAAATAGTTAAATTTTGATAGCATAAAATTAGTTTTTTTATTCTTTTTTCTATATAAATATATATATATGTATGTATGATCTACTTTTATTATTTATACCATCTCTTTAATTTTTTATATAATTGTTAGATTTATAATAACAAAAAAATAGACTTTAAATAACTTAAAATTTCAATTAAAATAAATTAATATATATTAGAAGAAAATTTTAGAAAGAAGAATATTAGAGATATGAGAGAGGAGAATAGAAAGTAACAAAACAAAACAAAACACGAAAACTACACATTGGACAAAGGAGTCGTGAGAAAGAAGAAAGGAGAATAGTTATTTTATTAAAAATATTTTTGAAATGTCACAATTAAACATACTAAAAAAAATTAAATGCCCTCACACTGTATATAATAGCACATATAAAGACGATGAAATAATGTATCTGCCACAAACTTTAGTTTGAACCTTAATTTTACCATTCCATTTCAAAGCAAGAACTCAGTTACGCATAAAAACTTATTGTCCTCCAATATTCTTCGAGTCGCATTAATTACATGTTGCCCGTCACGCAAGTTTATCTTGATCTTTACACTTTTTGTTTATTCATCAATGAGCGCTTTTTGTACCAAACCCAACAAACCCAGAGAATACTAAAAAAGGGGGAAAAAAAAAAAAACAATATTTAAGTTCTCTTTCGGCTCACTTTATGAAGTTTGAACATCAAATTATCCATATATAGCACAGGCATGTTTCACGCCAGGTACAGTTAAAACCTCTTGCCCCATTGCGTGCCAAAAAGTGGATCTGATTCATTGCTTCATTTTGCAGATTAATATGTCATTCTAAAGGGACTAAGAGGGGGGGAGAGAGAGAGAGAGAGAGAGAGAGAGTGGATCCCATGCAATGGAACAGAATTTGCTTTTAGCAAACCAAGATAAATAGGTAGTGCAAAAATTAAGTGATTGGCTTTACCTTCAAGGTGATAACATGAATAAACCAAAGGAAACAGAACATATCCATAACTTGGGCTTAACTCCTAAAACCACTGCTTTAACAGGCAAAAAAAGTTATTCATCCCAAATCACACACCACCCACAAAACTCACTACATATACAAGCCATGAAATCCCAATAAGAAAACACACAGTCACACACTGGAAAACATGTCTTTCCTCGCTCTCCTACTGTTCTTCTCCCCTCTGCTGGCAAACGCACACAGATGCAGTGAGCCCTTCTTGGAAGAGGCCGCCAAAATCAACGTCACCCAAAATTGCCGCAAAAAAACACTAGGCACCGAATTCGGCTGGAATTATGACCCCAAATCGCTCCAGCTCGCGATCGCTTTCGGGGCGAGGCTCAAGCCCGATGGCCCGGGTTGGATCGCGTGGGGGGTGAACCCGGAGGGCCGGCAGATGGTGGGGACTCGGGCCCTAATCGGGATCAGGCAGCAGAATGGCTCGCGCGAATGTCACAAGTACAACATCACACAGGGGACCAAGCTCGGGTGCGCGCTGCTGCCGGCACCGGATATCGGGCTAGATGTGAGGAATTTCAGCTTCGAATATTGGGAGGGGATCGATTATTACGTGATTTCGGCAACGATTGTGCTGCCGAAAGAGTACAATGCGTCGAGTATCAACGTGGTGTGGCAGATAGGGGATGCGGCAACGGAGAGGCAACCGATGATGCACCCGACGTCTCTCAAGAACTTCGACACGGCGGAGACTGTTGATTTGGTCACGGACAGGGTGTTGAGTTACACGGCTCACCACCATCGCTGTTTGAGGACTGTGAGTGAAATTCCCGCTCTTAATTTGTTTGTTTCATGCAATTGATTCAAATTTAAATCGCGAAGTTCTTGTGTGCACGTGATTTGCATGCACGTGATTTGCATCTTATACATATACTAAATGAATCAAATTGTAACATACTCCCTCCGTCCCATAATAATTGTCGTTTTAGAAATTTTTTTTTGTCCCATAATATTTATCGTTCTCACATATCAAGAAGGAATTTATTAATTTTTTCCTAATATACCCTTAGGAGAGAGAGATTAATAGTTGATGAGAGAAATTAATAGTTTAATTTATTAAAAGGGTATTTTAGTCAAAATAATTTATATTTAATGTCTTTAATTTATTTCCTTAATTCTTGTGCATAACCTTAAAGTGACAAGTATTATGGGACGGAGGGAGTAGTATTTTTTTATTTAAAAAAATATCAACATACAAAGTATGACAGAAACTAAAATATTTGGCTTATATGTGGGACCATAACACAAGATTTATGTAAGAGTTTTGCAATTTGGATTAAATAGTTACACTTAGTGTGAGATCTTTACACTTAGCGTATATCCGTGGATTGAAATAAAAGTTGAAACATAATTTGCAATAGAAAATCTCGTGTGGATTGACATTAGTGCCATTCAATAAATATTACTAATGACAAAAAGGTTAAATTATTTGTCTCTCTATCCCATAATAAATGTCATTTAAAGTTTTTGTACAAGGATTCAATAAACATATTAACAACATTAATTATGGATTAATTTGATTAAACTACCCCCACAATTAATGAGTTGTTAGGAGAGTTTTTAAGAGTATTTTACAAAAGATATTAATTTGAATCTAAGGGCATATTAGGGAAAAAAACTAATAGATTTCTTCTTGAAATATAAAAAAGAAATTATGGGACAAAAAATATTTCTAAAACCACATCTATTGAGGAGCGGAGGGAGTATCACTTAAATTATATTGTCGGTGCTTTTTTTCACATTATTATTTAATTTTATGGCCACTCAAATAAATAATTAGATTGTGATGTTGCTTTTAGCTAGTTTAAAGAGATGAACAAATTTTGAGAATTTAAAAAAGATTTGGTACTAAAAACGAGAAATCAATAAATAGAGCCGAATTGAATTGAGTAAACATATAGTTTGCCCCCTTATACTGTGGCATATGTGAAATTTATTCTCTCATACTTTCAAAAACATCACTTACTCTCTTTAATCGACTAGTCAAAGTAGCTAGTATTCATTATATCTGACAAAAATACCTCTTACTATGATATGGATATATTTTATCTAATTATTTTAATCAAAGAAAATAATTCGTAGCACATTAAATTTTCAAAATGTCCAATAACTTTTTAATTTGTAAATATCTATTTTTCAAATAAAATAAATACAAAATAAATTACTTTTAACACAAACTATTATTAATTAATTAAGTCTAGTTAACTAAAATTTCTACTTTTGAAATATTGTTATCTTTGTTGGATACATAATTTCGGCATACAATTACTATGCATAAATCAGAAGATCGAATATCACAATTTTGAAAGTAAAATACTCTAATCAGTTATTAATTCTAACTAATTAGATTAACTTTTTTAAATATAATTGATTTGTATTTTATTTTAATTATATATATTCTCCCTTCTAATGTATATTAATAAGTTCATTTTAGTTGAAAAATAAATATTCATGAACTAAAAAAGTATCCAAACCTTTTGGAATTAAATGCACTAAGAAAAATCAAAATAATTTTTGCATAAGTAGTGATGTTTCTAAAAATAAACAAAACAAGTGTTACATTTACTATAACACATATATATTAGGGTAATTCTTACCCGCACCGGGTTCGGCCACACCATGACTAATGAGGTGGTGAGTGTTTTACACTTGCCATGTGATTGGTGTACAGTTTAGGGAGAGTGACCAATCACATGACAAGTGTATTAACACTTGCTATATGATTGGTTGGGTGCGGCCAAGCCGGGTCTGGGCAAGAATTTTCCTATATGTTATCATCCATCCACGCATATTTGTTAGAATTTGAACTCTAGCAATTAAGTTTCTCACGTATTTAAGGCAGCGTACATGTTTGGTAGGTCAAAGGTCTTAAATTGTTACATGAACTATGATAAATCAGTAAGAAACCGGATGGTTAAAACAAAAAAAAAAAAAAAAAAAAAAGAGAATTTACATTTTATTCAATTAAACAAAAAAAGAAAATTAAGTTGAGAGTATTTTTTAAAATGAGATTATGCCTATATATATTGTTGTTCCTACAGGTTCATGGAATATTGAACATAATTGGTTGGGGAACACTATTGCCGATTGGTGTGATAATAGCAAGGTATTTCAGAAGATATCCGAAACCCTGGAGATGGTGGTTCTTCCTTCACGTCCTCTGCCAATCTCTTGGATACATTATTGGCACAACTGGGTGGGCTATTGGACTCTGGCTCGGCAAAATCTCGAAATACTATTGCTATCGCACCCATCGGATTCTCGGCATTTTCATTTTCACTTTCACAACCATACAGGTAAACAATCAATAATTTACCAATCGTTAACATTCAACTACTACCTTTTTTTTTTTTTTTTTTGAGTGATCGTTCTAGTTGTCTTTTAGAATACTCCCGTTTTACTGGTGATTATAAATTGATGATGATGAGTTGCAGATGTTCGCGTTGAGATTAAAGCCGAGAAGAAACGATGAATATCGGACATACTGGAACATGTATCATCACTTTCTAGGCTACGCATTGCTGACGTTGATATGGGTCAACATATTTGAAGGGATAAAGATAATGGAGCCCGATTATGCCTGGAGATGGGCTTATGTTGGAGTTCTTGGAGCCTTGGGAGTTGTGGCTCTCGCTTTTGAAATCTTTACCTGGATCAAATTTTTGTTTTCTAAGAAATAGATCTCTCATTGATATTTGATATTAACCTTTCTTTCTTTTTATTATCAATAAGAAAATAATGGTTCAACTGGTGAGTATGTATCTTGTAATCATACTTGTTTGCAAAAGCCCAGCCAACCGCTCATTTTTTACGTCAAAGAGAAAAAAGTCTATCCAAAGAGGTCTCTTGTTCTATTTAGCCATGGATTATAGCTATGAATTTTCCGAAGCTATTGGCCACGGAATTTCCGTGGCTAAATATTTGCCACCGATTTTCCGTGGCTAATAGTCACGGAATTTAGCTACGGATTTCCATGGCTAAATGTTAGCAATACTATTTTTAGCCAAAATCTGTAGCTAAATCCTGTTTTTTTTTTCTTTATAGTGAAACTCATAATGGAACATGCATTAGTCACTTGCCAATGTATGGATATTAGGGGTTTGGTCACATAAATCTCCTCTAACTATTGTTTACTTCATTCAAATTTTGATGGTCCAACAGACCAACCTTTATACGCAGCTAATACAATTACAAATGCCCATGCCCAACTCATGGTCCGTTTAACTGCAGGGGACAAATTGATCTTTATTCTCCAATCTTCGGCTAAATAAACCTCAAATTAGACAACAAAACCAATTTTTAAACTCAATTGAACGCGCAAAGTAAACAAAGTTCAATAACACTATTCATAACCAAATCGCCAATAATCTTACTAATAAAAGTAAACGAGACCTAGATAGATATAGCTAGGCGCGGGAGATTTTTGACCCCTTTTTCCGTCTTTAAAGGCACATTTTTGTAACCACAAAATTTCGTCCAATATGTACTCGAGGGACAATAGCAGAGTCATCTACTATCAGGACAATAGAAACAAAGACGAATAATTTATAAAACAATAATTGTTGTAAAATAGAATATTCCGTCGAGGCAGTTCCTACAGTGCCAATGAACTCATAAAATATATTGTCATCTCTCTTAAATATCATCATTCATCATTTCATGAGCAGGGCAAGTCCTACCATTACTACCAGAAAAATCTGTAAATGCAAAGGAACATGTAGGTTTCTTTATCAGAAGTTTATGACCAGAAATATTTAAAGGAAAGATGGTAACAAGAAAAAGAAAATTCAAGATCTGGCCCATGCAGATCTCAAACCTACGACCTTTGTGTTATTAGGACGACTCTCTAACCAATTGAGCTAATAGGCCAACTTGTTGAATTGTTTACTTTCTTTTTCCGTGGGTATATTGATAAAATCAGCTTCACCATTCAAAATTCAATGGTTACCCAAATGCATATGGCCAACTCATGGTCCTTTTAGTTGCAGGGACAAATTCAACATCGTCTTTCTGTTAAGTTTTCTGTTAAAAATCCTAATATTATATACAATTTGCCCTTTTACAAAAAAGAAAAATATGAAGGTTTTTAACAGAAAACATAATGGAAGAACTACATTGAATAACAGATTGTAATATGAGGGACCAAAATTACTAGTGCTTATACGTGAGGGACCAAAATCGAATTAAGGTCAAATTTTAGGGACAAAAAATAAAATAAACCCTTTATAAAATAAATCATTGTCGCAGAAAATAATATACAGATGAGGCAGGTCCTACAATACCAGTAGACTACACCAATACATTGACATCACTATCTTCACTCATTAGAAATATTGAAAGGAAAATGGTAAAAAAAAAATAATAATAAAACAAAAAGCTTGATTAATTTGGCTCATGGAGGTCTCCAACCTTCGACATTTCCATTATTAGCACGATGCTCTAACCAACTAAGCTAATAGGCCAAGTTGGCAACGTGTCTGATTTCAACTTACGTAAGGTTATTTAGTTAAGTGTTGTGTTCAAGTTTATGTGTGGAGATAATTTGATTTTTTTTAATAATTATACTCAAAATAATTAGGTATCATATGTAACATTATTCAAGTTTTTTTTTTAATATATGATATTGTATTTTATGATGTCGAGATTTCCTTAATGCAATGTTCTTGAACAAGAGTTGATTTGGTCCCAACTATAAAGTTCCACTGATTCTCAATTTATTAAGAGACGATCATATGTGAGCTCGTTAGAAATGTCTCCGATGAAGATCTTTCAACGCTCAAATCAGTATAATATTTCGACTAGAAAATGCAGAGAAATTATTTTAATACAAAAGAGTTGTTAAATTAATGTCATACTTGTGCAAAATAAATGTTTGACTCTTTATAAGTAAAGGTGGATAGTGCACCTGATTAAGAATGAGATTGCACTTTATTTTGATGTCATTATTTAAATATTCCTTTTATTAGTGCGGAGTTGTTTTTTGTATGTGGTAATGCGTTCTTCGTATAGAAATGGTTATATTACGTTAAATGTGTCAATCCACTAGGGGACCATTGTCGCAGACAGATTTTAAGTAAATAGGTTGAGGTGGTCGACGGTGGTGTTCTCGATAAAGATTCTCTAAGGCGAAATTGATCTTACGGCCCTATTGAGAAGCTAGGAAACACATGGACTTCAATGTATCCAATTATGGATTTTGTTCATGTTATCTAATTGCGTATAGCTCAATTTGTGTTTTTAGCCATTGAATTTGAATATGATAATATCAATAAGTGTTAAAAAAAATATTACGTCATAATACTCAATCAACGGTTAAAAATCCAATTAGATAGTAGCCAATTGGGTAGTATCTACCTTCCTACAGTTCTAAGGACAGGGGCTCCAAACACATTTTGCCATATCAATATTATCATATTAACATCTACATAGTTCATTTTTAGCATCCATTAAAATGACATCACCTCTCTTATCTTCACGTGAATTGGTGAAAAAAAAATTTAGAGGAAGCTTCTCAAATAAATTATTTAAAAATTTATAAGTTCTTTTTTGAAATGTCAAAACATGCCAACTTTTTTTTTTTCATTTATTTTTAAATGCGACTATCCTCTTTTGTTTTCAAACAAATTAATTACAATATTACCATCACTAATATCTTATAAGCTATACTCCATCTTATTTATCAAAATATTTTAATAATTTAATATTAAAATAGATGCAATATTTTATAAAATGCACGAATTTATACGATGTTTCAAATAAAGTTTAGCCGAACATCCTCTAAGTGATGAACGATAATATTTTCAATAAGGCGTTTTTTTGTTCCACTTAGATAAGGATTTAGGCGTGAAGTGCAACTTTAAGAATTTTTCAGGTGGCCATTATTTATGAATGAACGAGGATATGCCGATATGGCGTTGCAATATTAAATATTGGAGGGGTACAAGATGCAATATAGTATTTTCAGATGCCAGTTCTCTATCGTGATTTTGGTTAATGCAATTCATATTCCTCGTTAAATATATATATATATATATATTTAATTCAATAAACTAATTGTTGTGGGAAAATATTTCATAATTTCTACATGCACACTACGAAAATACTTCATTTAATTTTAAGATCTATCATGTATAATGAGATAAATTTAATTTTTATAATTGAATGAACTAAATCAAAGATTTCAATCTTTAATAATTAATTTCGTTAGAAGTTTTCTCTTTTGAAAATTTATTAAACAGATAAATGAAAATAATTCATAATTAAATATCAACAAAAAACAAATATAATAACATTAGAGTGATTTCGTCTATAAATGAATAACCTAACTCTATTATTGGCTTTTTGGGATGAAAAAAGTTTTATAGAATGATTTTTTTCTTTTTATATTGAAAAATAATTTAATGATATTTTGAATATTATAACGTACTAATTTGATAATACGGAAAACTTTATGTACCATTTAAGATAGAAGTAAAAATATGGGTATTAGATCGAAATAAAGCAGAATTTGGGGTACCAAGATAAAATTTTGCTCGTTTTCATTTTGTTTTCTTTTTGCACATAAATGGATTATCTGTACACTTGAATTTGCCGAAACAAAGGGGTTTATCATTTTGTTAAACCCCAAAAGCTTTTCTTCCATTTTCTCCACCTTCCCGCCTCTTATCTCCATTGCACAGTTCGCCATAACCATCTACCAAGCATGATTTCTCTCACATATCCACCTCAAATTTGCAGTCTCTCAGGTTTAGCAGAGAGAAGTTATGGTGGTTACTCCGGCGGGGGCCGAGTTTTACTCTCGCCCAGCCGTAGAAGTAGTAAATATAGAGGCAAATGCTCCGCCGCCGACCACCAGCAATCGCAGCCCCAACAGAAACAGCAGAGCTCTCAGAGGCCGCGTAAGAAGACCCAACAGCTCGATTCTGACAAAAGGGATGGCATCGATCCCGTCGGATTCCTCACCAGACACGGTATTACCAGTAAAGCCTTCTCCCAGTTTCTTCGCGAGAGGTAATTTATGCGTTTCGGTAATTTAATGTTTTTATTGCGTGCTGTTTATGTGGTTTGGTTTGGTTTTACACGAGTACCAAGCTTTAAAGTGTGAATATGTGCTGAACTTTGGAAAATGGTTTTACGGACTTTGTTTTTTTAATGTAATTTACAGGTATAAAGCATTGAAGGACTTGAAAGAGGAACTTTTTAAACGCCATCTCAATTTCCAGGAGTTGGCCTCTGGGTAAGTATGTATTTGTTTTAAAACGCTTAGTTGTCATCATTCTTTTTCGTTTTCTTTGTTTCTTTTTTAAATATAAATGTGCTGAAATATTCCGAACTTGCATTGCTGTATTAACATCAGAAATCATGTTGCACTTTTTCAAATTTCACGTTCTGATAAATAAGCTGTATTCGTGAATGTGTAGATACAAGCATGCAGACTGATTATTTGTAGTCTAATTTGGATATGATTCATAAATTCACTTGTTTGCTTTTCTTTGGATTTTATGTTGTGTTTCTAGATTTGAGATATTGGGCATGCATCGGAACGTGCAACACCGTGTGGATTACATGGACTGGGCTCCAGGTTTGGTAGAAATATTTACCTTGTTGGACCTATTAGTTAGTATTATCATGACAATTTGAAGTTTTTCCTTGCTAACTAGCAGAAAAAGATAAAATAATATCGGTGATATTGCTCAATTGCTGCTGTATATGAATGATGAGCAACTTTCTGTATCAGGTGCTCGCTATTGTTCCCTCGTGGGAGACTTTAATGGTTGGTCACCAACAGAGGATGCCGCCAGGGAGGGTCATTTTGGTCGTGATGATTATGGGTACTGGTTTATAATTCTTGAAGATAAATTGAGGGATGGAGAAGAACCAGATCAAGTGTACTTTCAGCAGTATAATTATGTTGATGACTATGATAAAGGTGACAGTGGTGTTACAGTTGAAGAAATCTTTAACAAAGCCAATGATGAGTACTGGGAGCCTGGTGAAGACCGTTTCATAAAGTCACGATATGAGCTTGTGGCTAAGTTGTATGAGCAAATATTTGGACCTAATGGGCCGCAAACTGAAGAGGAACTGGAAGAAATACCAGATCCAGAGACCAGATACAAGGCTTGGAAAGAGAAGCATAAAGATGATCCACCGAGCAATTTACCGCCTTGTGATGTGATTAATGATGGAAAAGAACGTGATGAATTTGATGTTGTAACTGATCCTGCTTGGATAGAGAAATTCAATGCCAAGAAGCCTCCTATTGCTTATTGGTTGGAGACTCGAAAAGGAAGGAAGGCGTGGTTAAAAAAGTATAGACCTGGAATCCCTCATGGAAGCAAATACAGGGTGTACTTCAACACTCCAACAGGACCTTTAGAGCGAGTTCCTGCTTGGGCCACTTACGTGATTCCAGGTACCTAGTTTTGCCTTGGTACTGATTTGTTGATTCACTATTTTGCTGATTCTAGCCTCAAGTGTTCTTCTATTTCCGTTTGTCATCTGGAAATAGTCACAGAACCTATTTAATACATGCTTGTTCTTACACTTGCGCGGTTTTTATGGTTCCTTGTAACTGGGAAAAGCTATTTTGTTAACATTATTTGCAAGCCTTAGGATAATGGAGGTTCTGATGCAGCATGCTATAAGTATACTATTCTTTTTGGATTAAAAGAATGATTAAGGTTTTAAGTGGACAAGCTCCAATTGCTTTTATAGACTTTGCTTTTCTTATTCGTTGTTACAACTCATTTGTTGATGAACATTATCTGGGATCATTGATACATAATAGATCAAGTTTTTGTACCACCTCATCTTTTCCCAAAAAAAAAAGAGAAAAAAAGATAAAGAAAAATAGAGCTTGAGCCTTGTTTTACCACTTTATTTGACTCATGAAAATGTTTGCCTTGAGTAATGCATGATAAGGAATGTATATAACATTTATAGGATGTGAATTCCAGTTGACATGTCTTCTCTCTGGTCCTTTAGTTAAGAATTAAATCTCCATGAACTCAGTACAGATTATGCTTATTGTTTTGTTGAATCTTGGGATCTATCTCAGTTATTGTGTTAGTTGTGAAACAAATATAATTAATAATTTAATATACAAATGATAGTATCCTCCTGAATGATTGAATTGCTTCCTTTAGAGTTTGGCTTTAGCAATGATATTATGAGTTTTTGCCATTTGCTTGACATCTTCACCTGTTGTACTCTTATGGGAACTATGGTAATCCATTTTTATGTATAACTGGAATGGATACATATACCTAAGATTCCCTGATACTGGCCGCAACTGTGAAATTTGGTTGACATGCGTGTGATCCTATTTGTGGTACCTTTCTTTGACTAAAATTTAGCTTGTATATCACATTTGATTCTTCTATCCTTTTGTACGTTTCCCGTAGCTGAACTCTGGCTTCCAACATGCAGAAGCAGATCGCAATCAATCTTTCGCTGTTCATTGGGAGCCACCTCCTGAAAGTGCCTACAAATGGAAGCATAAGCATCCTCCAAAGCCAAAATCCTTGCGCATATATGAATGTCATATTGGGATAAGTGGCCAAGAGCCTAGAGTTGCTACTTTCAAGGAGTTCACTGAGAATGTAATTCTATGTTGCTTTGAATATACTTATCCTCTATTTCATTGATTGGTTTGTGATTGCTTCTTATTTTTCCCTGCTCAGCACTAAGTGACTGTCCTTTGTCATTGTAAATTTAGGTCCTCACCCACGTAAAAGAATCTGGATACAATGCGATCCAATTGATTGGAGTTCTTGAGCACAAGGATTATTTCACTGTTGGCTACAGAGTAAGTGAAACTTAAATGGTTTAGCGGCATGCAAGCATTATTGAATTCAGTATGTAATCCTTGCTCACCTGATGATTGATGTTAGGTTGCGAATTTCTTATGATATTTCTTCTGCTAAATCTTCAAGCAACGTGAGTCCCAATTTTTCATTTGATGTGGGCTTGTAGCCGTCATTTGGACACTTTTACTTTCAAAGTTGACATACTTTTAAACATATTAATGTCTATAATACACCTTCCTTCCCAATTAAAAAATTGGGAACACTGACTTTTAGACAAAAGTTGAGCTTTGGGTATTGTAACAATTTTGCTTTATGAAGCAGTATCCAGGAGTGATAGGGGTTCACTTCATTATTAAATAAAGGCATTTTGGAGACAAAATTACTTAAGATTTTTAAAATTATGTTTTGACAACATAAAAAGAATTTAGAAGCATCAATTTGGGTTAAAAAATTATGTTTTACCGCATTGTTCACTTGTCAGAATTAATGGTCTACACCTGTTTTGAGATCACAGCAATCTAATACATACTTATCTATATTTGTATTGACAGGAGTAATACCACTAATTACTGATTCAACGTGTTATGCTAAAACGTTTTGGGTACATGCTGTGTGTACTCTAAAGGGGGGGGGGGGGGGGGGGACGGCTGAAAGAATCTACTCATCTAGTTATGTTCTGTTTCACCTAGACAGATCCAACATTTTCCCGATCACACCACCCAAATTATAAAAAAGCACTAAATATACAGTGGTTTCACTACTTATGCTTTGTGCAAACACCAGAATAATTAAATCTCATAAAGCTGCATCCAGTGAACTAGAAGCTTGAAAGTGGCAGCATGATTGCAAGTAAAAGCAAACTTTCATCCTATTCTTGATTACCAAATCCTTTCACATTACTTGCTATACTAATGGTTAAGTTCTTCAATTAATATTTATCAGTTGATCTTTTTCTAATTTTCCTGCCAGTATGATAGTTGGTGCAATAAGCAAAGATTTGATATTATTTTGTAGCACTGTTTATTGGCATACAAGCACACACTATGTGTTTTGAATTTGCCGTCCGAAATAGCAGAAGAAGTGCATAACCATTTACCTGAACTCAATAGTGATCTATATATAATCTACCTGATGCTTTTTTTGTATCTTCCTTCCATTAGTATGAAATCTTGTAATTTGCATACTGAATTTTTTTGTATTTTCCTATCCTTATTGTTGATCACTATTTTCTGCCAGTTATAGTATTAAACCATGTTCTGCAGGTCACGAATTTCTATGCTGTTAGCAGCCGTTATGGTACACCTGAAGATTTCAAGCACTTGGTGGATGAAGCACATGGTAATTTCAAACTCTATCAAATTAGTAGCAACATTTGCCATATGCATTTCTGTAGCTAATAGAGT
Source organism: Petrea volubilis (assembly GCA_026212405.1). NCBI lineage: Eukaryota > Viridiplantae > Streptophyta > Magnoliopsida > Lamiales > Verbenaceae > Petrea > Petrea volubilis. The sequence continues at coordinate 17,072,790 of CM047881.1, forward strand.
AACTTCAAAGCTAACATTTATGTGATATATGAATCTCCATTATTGGTTGTTAAGATAACGTTACTTTAACATTTTCTCCATCATGTGCAGGACTTGGCCTCCTTGTCTTTTTAGATATTGTCCACTCTTATGCTGCAGCTGATGAAATGGTTGGGTTGTCATTTTTTGATGGATCAAACGATTGCTACTTCCATTCTGGTAACTTTCTCCTAACACTGATCCTTTTCAAGTTGGTACATGCATTGATTTCATTTAGTTTCCTCTCACATTATATGTCACTGATGCAGCCAAATAAAAAGATAAATGGATTAACCTCTTAGAGAGGGGAGAGAAGTCTATTGCATTTGTATTTGGACGCTGTCCTGTTAGATGCCATTGAGCCCTGCTTGACTCCAATGAGATTACTTTTCGTGTCATTGTGCTAATATCCTTTCAGCTTTCTGCACAAATGTAACTACATTGCTAACTGGCGAAATTACTGGATTTAGTACGTTTGCATGTGTGCACTGCGCAAAAAAAATTCATAAAGTAGTCAATTTGTTAGCTTATAGTTAGTTCTTTTCATTATGCCAAGAATATGCGCTGCTTATGATTGTTCCTAATAGAGTCAACACAGTGATGATTTACTTCACATATCTATGACGAAACTGCATTTTCAGCACCAAAGGTTCTAAGACATGGATTAAACACACACACACACACAGATATATATATATATATATTGTGCGTTGGTTGGAAGGGGTGGGTGGGTTCCGAATCAATCATAGTTGCATGTTTCTGGAACAGAAAAAGGAGCTCTGCTATATGCTGATACCTGCACTCTGATTTGTCTCCTAACTGTTTTTCCAATTTTCCATGCTTTTCAGGTAAAAGAGGTCATCACAAATTTTGGGGCACTAGAATGTTTAAATATGGAGATCACGACGTGTTGCATTTCCTTCTTTCAAATTTGAATTGGTAACTGTATAGCTCTATCATCTTTCTTTTAACCTTCTGAAGCTTCTTATGTGTTTCCTGTTCCCCATCTTCTGATTCTTTAAAAGTTAATTTCTATTGCCTTTTTAAATCTTCTGGAATCATTATTAATTTATTCAAAATTTTCACCCCTGATTTTGACTGGAGCTATCTATTGTGAATACAATGACATTTTCCAGGTGGGTGGTGGAGTACCAGATTGATGGCTTCTATTTTCATTCTCTTTCATCAATGATGTATACACACAATGGATTTGCTACTCTCACTGGTGATATGGAGGAGTAAGGCTTTTAATACTTACAAAACATCACAAAAATATAAAAATCTGTGGACTGTACTTGTCATGGATGATGATGATGTGTTGAAGTACAGTGATGGCTGTATCTTTGAAGTTCAAAATTTTCTGTTTTGAACCATGCCTCATCAAGCAGTGCCAAATAGTTAATATTCCCTTCTTCCATAATAACTTTGTAGTACATGTGATAAGAGTTATATAAGTATATTCATTCTTCTAGTCAGGCTAACAATAACCAGGCTGAATTATTACTTTAGTTGATTTCTGATCATAGTTGATTGAGATTGTGTTTAGTTTCAGAAACTTGAAATGTTTTTGTGATTGTAAAGATTTTCATGGGCAGCAGGTGATTTTTATCTGTTTCAGGTACTGTAATCAATACGTTGACAAGGATGCTTTGCTGTATCTCATATTGGCAAATGAGATTTTGCATGATCTTCATCCTAATATAGTCACGATTGCTGAAGATGTAAGAAATCATGTGTACTTCATTACCTATTAAACTCTGGATTACCTTTCTACGTCAATACAATTATCATTCTGATATATGCTTCTAGAGCTGGTGGTACTGATCTCTGTTTTGTGTAGGGTATGTAGTTGATCACCTGGTATGATGCTCTCTGCACATGTTGTTCTCTTAAGAATTTACTTTGTTGTATGACACTGTATCAATGGGTGCACTGGATTATTTATGCCATTCTAATTGTCCCTTTTGATCCGAAGAAGTGTCTTTTCCGAAATCATTTACCGTATAAACCTGCTACAGTGGCCAAGTGTCACATTGACATCTGCTTGGTATTGATGTCTGGTGCCTATCCTTGATGGAAATATGCTGAATTGAGGTTGTGCCTTGTCCAAGCTGTTCAGAACTTCATAAAATATTTGCATGACTTTGACTACTGCCGAACTAAAATGTAGCTAAATTTTTATTGCTAATCTTTTCTAGTTGAGGTAAGATGAGTTTGATGATGAATAACCAGGGAATTTTGGTTATACAGTGGTAAAAGTAGTATATTAGGAAATGCTGATAATTAAATTCCATTACTATCTTTGGAGATCTGGTAAACCAAGTTATACATTGAATCTTTTTATTTGTCCGGGAGCCTCAAACTCACTTTCAGTTGATCTGACTGGGGTTTTACACCTTTTCTTTTCCTAAAAATATAAGATTGCAGGAATTGGCTTGTTATCCTGCTTTCATAAGCACTGACGTACTAAATAAGTTCAACCACTTGATTTTACTTGCCCTCATGATCCTACAAGTGTTTAATAACAAGATCTTAAAGAACCACATTGGACCCCTATTATGATCTGTGTGTGTGTGTGTGTGCGCTCACACACATACATATAATATTATATGTATCCATATAATTAAGCTATTTTATTCTCATTCGAGATAAATGGCTTCATCCATTTCTCTCTTGTTCCCTTTAAAGTGATTTGTTGGATTTATTGCTTAGGACACACTTTATCCCGGACTTTGCGAACCCACTACCCAAGGTGGATTGGGATTTGATTATTTTGTTAATCTCTCTGCATCAGAGTTGTGGTTGTCATTCATTGAGAATGTTCCTGACGCGGAATGGAACATGAGTAAGGTTGTTCCTTACAACATAAAATTGTTTATTTATCTTGTACACAGTTGAATATATTGGATGTTGGTTCACTTGAAACATTTCTAATACTTGATTGGTTCTAGATTGTCAATACATTGATTGGAAAGAGAGACACCACAGATAAGATGCTTTTGTATGCTGAAAACCACAACCAGGTAATCTAATATCTCTTTATGATCAAATATGACCAACTCTCTACCTCCTCCACCCAATATCCCCAGCTCACCCAGAAATATTCTTCTTTTGATGAATATCATAGCTAATGGTTGGTCACCTTAATCTGTTGGTTACTGTATCTGTGATCTTAAAATTTACAATGTAATACATTTTTTTTCCTCGCAGTCCATTTCAGGGGGCCGATCATTTGCAGAAATATTTTTTGGTTCAGCTAACACAGAGAAGGCCTTGCTCAGAGGTTGCTCATTGCATAAGGTTAATGGAGTCAATTTCCTACCCATTTTATCATATAATACTCATCGTGAAATTTATGGCCTATGTTTTTGACAGTGTTGGCCCCCTTCTAGACACCTTGTGTCTCTATATTTTACCCCTTGCTTATAATTATTTGAATCAAGAAGAGCCCAGTTTAAGAAGACAGCTATATGTTGAGAAAAACTTCTGACTGATAGTAGTTGTGTAGGGCCTTCTTAGGCAAGTTCATTTGATTTGTGGTACATAATGGCCTACAAGGACGACTTGTTTCTTTCAATTCTTGGGTCTTAGTTCATATTCAACCGCTAATTTGTTATGAATCTGCTGTGTGCAATATGGACTATTTTAAAGCTTGATTTATCTATTTTACAGATGATAAGATTGATTACGTACACAATTGGTGGTCCTGCATATCTCAATTTCATGGGCAATGAATTTGGGCACCCAAAGGTGAACTCCATTACCTGGCACGTTTAATGATGCACCTGTAAGATATTTAATGGTTTTTCTTGTTCCAGAGGGTCGAGTTCCCAATGTCAAGCAACAACTTTTCTTATTCACTTGCTAACCGCCGCTGGGAGTTTTTGGAGGACGATTTTCATAAGAAACTGTTTGCTTTTGATAAGGTTAGTTAGAACTCAATAATCAAATGTTGATATTACTTTAACGTCTCTCCAGAGCTCTATGTAGCAACTCACACTTCTAATTTGCATCCAATACTTTCTGAATCCATGATGCTGACTTTCAGGACATGATGAAACTAGATATAGATGAAAGAATACTTCAAAGAGGTTCAAGAGGCCTTCCTAATATTCACCATGTCAATGATACTGCAATGGTGAAATGAACTTTGCTTGCTGTACACATAATAGATTCTTTGTGTAAATATGTGCAAAACTGATGCACCTCCTTTTGGACCAGGTGATATCTTATTTACGAGGTCCTTTTCTATTTGTCTTCAACTTTCATCCCACAAACTCATTTGAGAGATACAGTATAGGTGTTGAAGAGGCTGGAGAGTATCAAGTAAGTGATGCCATACTATTGTGAGATACTTCCTGATCTGAACTGAATTTCAAAAGAATCTGGTTGCCACATCTGTTTTAGAGGGATATGCAATAAGGTCTACAATGGCCTCATCTTTCATAGGCCATGTGTGAGTGTGGGCATTCACAATGTACCTTTCTTGTGCATATTCTTGGCTGCTAAATTAATATCGAGTTTCTCTGGAAGTGTGAATGCTTGTACCATTCTCCTTGCCTTCATACTGTAATTAGTCTACTGTCCTGCTGGCAATCTACGTGTTGCTTAAGGTAGCTTAGCGTAAGTTGCTGAAAGAGAGGGAATAAGCATATTCAAACTAAGCTAAGCTTCCTCACCATTGAGAAATCAATGGAAAAGACATAGTACACCAAAATTGTGGAACATTGCATGTTTAAGATTCTTGTTTTCCTCCCTAATGAATGTAAATAAAAGATCTAGACCAGCAAGTAGATTTCTTAATTGACCAATCGATTGACTGTATAAACTATATCATCTAAAATGGGTATAGGAGAGGGAGAGTTCTGAAAATCCCTTTACGAGCCTCTCTAATGCCCACAATTCTGTCCCCTGTACTGGGAACTGTAAAACTGTTCCCTAAAACTATTGTCACCCCTTCGTGAGCTCTTTGTGGCTACGAAATATAAACATTTAATGTTTTCTTATGTATTTCGTCTCCCCAGAAGTCAGCACGCTGCCATCAAGGGACCAAAAATGTGATGGCCCTGGAGCTGAATGCTTGGCTACTTTTTATTCTCATGTTAGATAAGCTTTTGGAACTCAGCTTCTGTTGGATGGTTGATTATACTAATTTATTACTAACTTGGACAGATCATGCTGAATACTGATGAAGAGATTTATGGTGGTCAAGGATTAATTGGTCAGGAGCAATATGCTCAAAGAACCATTAGCAGAAGGTGAGTTATTGTGTACTTTGCCTTTCTTCCCATCTTTAGTCATTGAATTTTTGCTGTATTTCTCATGGCTTTCTTCTGCTCTTCGCTATTGTCTGGATTTGCAGAACTGATGGTTGCAGATTTTGCTTGGAAGTGCTGCTTCCAGGTAGAACTGCTCAGGTTAGTGCTCTCACGAAATATGAGGCAATCATCTTCTTCCCTTTGCAAACGTGTCTAAAGAACTGAATAAGTACTAACAAGCTCATTTGAGCAACTAAAAAACGTGGGGATTATTCCAACTTCCCCATGTATGAAGATTGGTGCCATAAATTATTTTCATTTTCTCTCATGCAGGTCTATAAGTTGAGTCGGATTCTCAGAGTATAACTCCGCCAGCAGGTGTAATCCTGCAAATTCATCCGATTATCATAGGATGGAAGTCACTGCGGCAATGCTTATCAATACATCTTGTACAGCTACTCTCAGTCTGTGCTCTCTGACCATAAACATCGACACTCCCAAATCTTGTGCCCATTTGGGTTTGAATACTGCTATGGACTTGTATTTGCTCTCGTGCCAAGGAGCTCGTCAGAGAAAATTTCAGAAGTTGATTGGACCAAATGAGATGCTCTGTGAGTTCTGAAATTACAGTATTTAAAAAAAAAAAAAATGGAGTTCGGAAATTACAGATGTGTACTATGTATATTAAATTACCACTTGATCAAACTCTCTCCTGTAAATATGGAGTTGTTATATAGGATTGAGAAGGCCGACAAGCGCCAGGAGTACACTTCGACACTAGGGACATTTTTTTTTTGTGGCATTCTGCTGTAAGAATTGGATGTTCATTGACAAGAAAATGATGTTCAGTATTAAGAAGCCGAAGATTACAAATTACTGTGAACTACAGAAAAGAAGTTCTTGTTCTTGTTTTTGTTTGTTTGTATGTTTTTTGTAAGAAAAATACTTGGGCAAATCCCATGAATGGTCCCTAAAGTTTAGGTTTGGTATCAATGTAGTGCTTAATGTTTAAAATAAACATTTTAATCCTTACATTTAGATTTAGTTTTGATATGGTCCACCACTTAATTTTTCGACATGTTTTGGCCGGAATTGAAGGGCAAAATTGTCAAATTAATACTTCGAGTTGTATTTTAGTTCCTTAAAATAATTTTTAAGCCTTAGTTATCAATTCAAGTATATCTATTGTCATTTTAGTCCTTGAATACCAATTCTTAACAATAAAAGATAATATAAAAACCTAATCTCTGGCGATAAAAAAATCTTTTACTTTTCATTTTAATTCGCAATATTCTTATTGTAAAAATTGTTCGTTGCCATTGTAAAATTTTTTTCTGTATATTTTATAGATTTTTTCATAGCTAAAAGTTGATGCACATGGACTAAAGTGGCAGTAAGTATACTTAAATGAATAATTAGGTTGTAAACAATATTTTAACGGACTAAATTGCAACTTGAAACATTAATTTGACAGATTTTCCCTTCAATTTGGGTCAAGTTATGCCGAAAAATTAAGGGAAGGACTATATAGAAACCAAATTTAAACAATAGGGATTAAAATTGCATATTTTTAAATATCAAAGTCTAAAGTGGTACTAAATCTAAACTTTCAAGACCATTTATGAGATTTGCCCGAAATCCTTGAAAATGATTTGCTTTCTTTAAATGCAAAATTTAGCCTTTTGGGGTTTTTTCAGGAGATAATCACTTATTTTTCAAAAAAGAAAAGCACTTTAATGAAAAATTTTGTGTGGTTGGGTTTTTTTCTTAAAAGAATAGAAGTTAGAAGAAAAAAAATATACAAAAATAGCTTTGTTTAAAACTATCAATAGTAGCTTCTAAAGAAAAATATTTTTTAAGTACATTTAAATTATAGTACCCAAATATAAAACTATTAACTTAAAAAAAATGTATTATTAAAAGTACAGATCGACAAACATTTTTATTTAAGCCTGTCCAAACGAGCGCTTAATCTTATGGATATTTTATATTATCACATTGTTTTTCTCTTGTGTCTTTCCTTCAATAAATTTGAAGTCCAAACATACTTATGTACTTTCAAAGCGAATTAGTTTCTCATTCGCGCATCAATGTCTCATTTTGTCACTTGATGAGACAATTGTTCGCGAGTAGTTTGGATTTAGGGCACACTTCTTCTATTCTTCTTCAATTTTTATGTCAATTAAAAATTGAGGCTATATGTGAATGCCTTAGCCCGACTTCACATATAACATACAACAATTTGTGTTTGTTATATTCTTCGATCATTTTTAATATGGTATGTTAAAAGTGATGATAATTTAATAATTTTGATAAGTTAAAACTTTTACAACGTTAACTCTCCTCGATAGTATAATTTCCGGCTAAATATTTAGAAAGGATAAGAAAAGTGTGTTGAATGACTTATTTCGACAAATCATGTCTAGTAATGTTAGGAATTTTGGGCACAAAATCAAAACAGACGTGACAAAATAAATACAAGAAAATCTCATGGAAATTTATGTGGTTCGTCTACGGTGAGAAGGTAATAATTTAAAAAATACGCATACGAGAGATACATCAAAACAAAACAGTAACACTTGCAAATATGGAAATAGTTTTATTTAAATTTGAACTTTAAGAGTCACACTTAACAAGGAATATAATTTAAGATATATAAATTCTATGCATTCATAATAGGTTTGGTGAATGTAACTATTTAAAATAATAAATTTAAGTGTGCACATTATGTTTTATCATTTATTTATGCGTTTCTAAGATTAGTAGACCCAATACTTTTTTAGATCCTGCCAACGTGGGATCTAGATGGGCCTAGTGGGCTAATAATGGGCTTATTATGACCAGGAAATTGTGGCTTCTAAATATATATCTTTGTGTTAAGTTTTACTTATCCATATGATCTTTGATCCGTTGATCGGGACCGATAGGCGGCAGCGCGTGTGATAACATCACTAGCGGGAGCCAAACGGACACATCCTCGTAGAGTTTTCGACCAGCGACGCGCATGAGCGGAACGTGTTGCTCAACCTCCCCCCATACCTCCATCGCCAAACCTCAAAACTTTTCGCGTAATTCCGGAAAGCCAAAACCCCTGCGATTTTGTTACTGAGAGAAAGAGAGAGAAAAAAATATGGCAAACCTACCTCCTTCGCTGAACTTGAAGGCCCCGCCGTTTGAGGCCAGCAGCAGCTCTTCCGCCGCCGCGGCGGCGGCGGCGGCGGCTGCGGCCAACAAGGACCGGAGAATGCAATCGGCTGAGCAGCTGGTTCTCGATCTCTGCAATCCCGATCTTCGGGAGAACGCGCTCCTCGAACTGTCCAAGGTTTTCTGTTGGTTCCTTTCCATGATCGTCTCTTAAATTTCTAATATTGTTGGAGATTTTCGTGCTCTCGGGAATTGGGTGATGACTTTTATTTTTAGGACTTCCCCAAATTGTTATTATTTTTGTCTTGTCAGTAAAATTACTAGACTTGGTATGGCGTTAAATGTGGTTCTTATTTAGGCATCCATCGTAGATTGTAGTTTTTTTGGTGATTCCCAACAGTTTCCGCTTCGTTATTGTGATTTTTCTTTCCATGTTGTAAAGTAAATCGAAAATCCTTTCTCATCCTTCCTGCCTGTCAAGACTTAATCGTTGTTTAAGGCAGTTGCAATATTTCTCAACCCTGGCATGAAGTTACGGCATTTCTTGTGTGATCCTACATTGATTGTGAACTGAAGTTGCAACCATGAAAGGGGAATTTGGGTGGGGAAATGGAAAGAGAGTAAAACTTACCAGAAGTGTGTATGAACGCTCCCCCCGCGACCAATATAAACAGCCCATCTAATGTTTGAATTGTGGGCAATTTATTGTTTGCAAGTGCACAACTTCCGCACTTCCTGGCGGAACCCTCTGGTCCTTTCTCTACTATGGTTTATAAGTTACAAAGTTGTGCGCTCTTGGCATTAGTCTCATCGTTTCTGTTATTTCTCTTCACAAACTTGATTATTGGTTGATAGTTTTTTTCATCTACTGTTATTTCAGATATGTCTTATACACTGTTTTGTTTTCCATTCTAATAGAAGAGAGAACTGTTTCAAGATTTGGCTCCATTGCTGTGGAATTCCTTCGGTACAGTTGCTGCCCTTCTGCAGGTTTGTCAGAAGTTGCTTTCTCTCTTTCAACTTTGTGGCATTTGACAGGGTAAATACTTGAATGTTAAATCTGTGATGACTTTAGTTTATTATATTCTTGATGTCTTGTGAATTCTGGAATATTCTTGTTTTAACATCATTATTTGATCTACATTTTATTTTCTAAATGATGCTTCGAGTATTCGGCACTTCATAGAATCCAGAAAGGTCTTAATAACAAACCTGGTGGCAATATCTACTACCTTACAATAAATGGTTTATGTTTTCTGGATTTCGCTATATTATCTAGTTGTCATATTACCCAAAATAACTGGGAGTTCCAAGTGATAGAACTCCAGTGAACCTGGAAAATGATAAGGCCTCACTGAAATAACATGTTTCAACCCAATTGTATCTTATGAGGTTTGCCCGTATCTGTACTGATCGCTAACACATATGCAATCCATTTTGATTTTAGGGTTGGGGGAATGGTGCAACTGAATTTGATATCTGAGATGGAAAACTCATGCTAAACTGTCACTGTTATTGTGTTTTGCTCTGTTTTCTGATTGGAAAATTTAGACGAAATAACAGTTCTCTGCATTATTTTTTCCATTTCGAATTTTACATAATATGTGTTATTTGGTAATGATGGCTGGCCTTTGTCCGTACTCGTTTTTGGATTTTTTCTTTTTCATGAATGATTCTAGTTTTCAGCATGTTGGTTTCACATCTTGTTTTTAACTGGCATGACCCTTTTACATCTGTTTCCGTTTGTTTCTTTTTCTTTCTTTTTTCTTTAATTTTTCCCCTATTCTGACCTTCTGCAGGAAATAGTCTCCATTTACCCAGTTTTATCACCACCAAACCTAACTCCTGCGCAATCAAACAGGGTTTGCAATGCACTTGCTCTACTTCAGGTATTATCTCTCCCTGTTTCTGAATTTTCCTCAGATTTCTTATTGTATTGTAGTTGCAGGGTGGTTTTGTTATTGTTGGTTTTGCTACAGGTTTCTTGTTCCTAATAAGAAACTATTTGCTATATCTGTGTATTAGCATTTTTGTATTGTCACTTAGTCTCCAACCCAAGTGTGGGATGCTGGTAGGACATTTGCAGGATGCAGATGTAATGAATCTATGATTTCACTTAACAATTGATGTGGCTAAGCCTGAATTTGATGTCTGGATAGTTTCTTCTAAGCAAAATTTTGGTGCCAAGGCATCATATTGGCTGCTTTATGTTGGTGAAAGGCAGCTTGGCACTTGGTTGCCTTGCATTAACTATATGCAATTCTAGTTGTCACACATTTGATGTTTTACATCACCAGTGAGTCCTTGGATGCCTTCTATGAGAGAAAAAATGCTTTCTTGCTATTTTCATAGATACTGTTATCTTCAGCCAGTTAATTCATATTTGTGGCTACTCATTCTGTCCTGGCAGCCTACCAATTGTTCATCTTTTCCATCTTTATCTATCTTTTGGTTATTAACTTTCCTTTCCCCATTCAGCCGGTTATTTTCATATTTTTGCCTTGTTAATCTGTGCTGTCACCTTGCCTGTTTTGCCTCTTTTTTTTCTATCTTTATACTGGATTTCGGTTGTTAACTTTTTCTTTCCTATTGGAGTAGCTTCACTCATCTTAGTGCATTCCAGTTCTGACGTGATAGATCAAGTATGTAACATTTTGGAAATAAAAACTTGAATGTTAGTGCCTCAGAGCACTTAACTCCAGTGCTGATGTGAGAACCACAAATTGCAACAGGCATTGCTAAGCTTTGGGAATCGTTATTTAGGATATCTCTTGGTTGGGTTTTGTATATGCTTAAGTTGTCATGCCTTAAGGTTCACCAATCTTCTAAAGAAGTTCTAGTATGACTCAGCATGCAACCTGTTCAGAACGAGCTTAATTGTCCGGGAAATTTCCCTTTAGGACGCAAATGTCTATCATATCCCATTACCCTAACATGTCTGCAGTTTCCAGAGTACCTAAGGGAAATGACTGCCGATATATTGTATCCTCCCCTGTTCACTCCATCTAGCCTCCATATAGTGCTTCTACTTCGTCAAATTCTGAACAACTTACCCCAAAAGTTAACCTTCTTAATAATGCAAAAGATAAGTAATGAATAGCTTATCTTCATATTGCCTTACAAATAGAGCCAGATTTTCCTCCGGTCAAGTTTGTCAGTGCCAAAACAAAAATCTGTGCTGCATGAACCCGTGAAGGAGTTAATACGCAGTCCTGGGCTTGACCTTATTGCCCCATATTTTGCCACAATGTTATATATGGAAAGAGATTACTCAAGTAATATGAATTATTTTTTGTAAGAAGAATTAGATATTCAGCTGTGTAGGAACATTTGTCTAATGTAAAGTTAATATTCCTTTCCAATTGACACGCCATGACAGATCAACTTAGTGCATATTTTTTGATGTTCGAATTCATGCTCATTCAGCAATTTTTTTCTGATGATACAAGTGATGATTATTATGAGTTTATGTTATATGTAGCAAATGAGTAAAAAGAGGAAGAAAGTTCGAATATAAATAAAAAAACTCTCAAGTGTCCCCTGCCGGGAAGAGGGTCTGGCTACCCATTTCTTGAGGTGTTGATTTGGGAGCGGGGGTGGAGTGTTTTTGTTTGTTTGGGGGGGGGGGGGTTAAAACATGTTACTCGACAAATCTTTTGTGATGCATCCGCAGGAAGCCAGATATGAAATCTGGTTTTCTTTGTTGGAGCTCTATAGTATGAAATTTGGGAAATAAATCCCTTATGGGAATCGAGATTTGTTATTGGCTTATTGCAACTCTTTCTTTGTATATCAAGCTAAGTGTACGTTATCTCTTTATGTACACAATGTAGGATCTTCGGTACTTTGGCAATAATGATTAATTCCTTTACCTTGTGTCCCAATGCAAGTTGACATATTCTAGTCTTACTTACATGTGCAAACACCTCTTCTTCTCAACTCCCTACCCCCAAAAGATGAGAATGAACCCCATGTGAAGCTGGTGTTTAGAAAATAAAAATTCGTCCATGCAAAATAAATGGCATGACATAATTAAAAAAAGTAAAATATGTTTCCCTCTGTCTTTGACTAACACAGTTTTCGATTTGTTGCAGTGTGTGGCCTCACATCCGGACACAAGAATGTTGTTCCTAAATGGTAATTTTCTTGTTTGTGTTGATGTGTCAATTTTCTTTTGTGTATACCTAAGGGAACTTTTGCGAGTCAGAGTCCTACTGGAGCCTCTTCTTTTTATTTTCGTAGGGACTTGCAATTCCTGCAGTAGCTTTTCTGATTTAGCATTGATTCTGTTGTTTCCAATTCTGCATCTGAATCATCATTAAGATGGGTTGACCATTTTCAGTGGCACGCATTGTTCTCTTTTCCCGGCTGTTTGGCAGATCATTCTGCCACTGATTTTCACTTAGAATATTATTGTATTTGAACAGATTAAGTTCTAGCTATTAACCTCAGCTGAAGAGTTCAATGAGTTCTCGTCTTATCATGTGTATCGGAAAGGTCAATGGCATCTGTTCACTCTTGCTATTGCTTCTGGTAACCTAAATGTGACTTAATCTGATATTTCCCTGTTGCAGCCCACATTCCTCTGTACTTGTATCCTTTCCTCAATACAACCAGCAAATCAAGGCCCTTTGAGTATTTAAGGCTTACAAGTTTGGGTGTCATTGGTGCTCTGGTCAAGGTATTCCCGGTTCACCCAATCAATTTTCCAGTTTCATGCATAAAAACAAGCACTGCTTCTTATTCTCTTAAAGAGGAATTTGCTGCATTAATAATGTTTTCATTGTTAATGTTGAAAGCATGAATTTACTTGCTGTAAAATGTGATGTAGTTCTTTGAAAATGTGATATTACTGGACTAGAGCACGACCAAAGAAATTGCAGCTTCTTGGTCTTGTCACATGCTTTCACTCTGCACACTCATATGTTCACACTGTCACTGTAACACACCTAAAATTAGAATTAAATGAAAGGGGCTAAAAGAATAATTAGTGATGGATTTAAGTTAAGCAAATAACTGTTTAGCTAGAAATTTATTTAGCACAGCTAATAATAATAATAATAGAATAAAGTAATTATGACAGAATAATTTTATTAGCATAATAATATAAAAGTATGAGTCATTAAGGTAATGTGTCAATGTCTCAATTATTCTTACCTTTTAGACAAATGTACTCCCAAGGCCATGTGTAAGACCCTACAATTGCCTACTTAGAGGCTTGTGTGTCAATGTGTGAGTTATCATGTGTTAGTTCCATATTTGCCAAACAAGAGCCTATGTATCAGTTCATGTAATTTTGCATGATTTAGCATTTAAAGTAAAAGGAAAAGTTGGCAATAAGAGGAATAGACCAGATTTCGCCCATTGTCCCCTTGATTGATATACACACGTTAAAAAGCACTTTCTACACATACTAAAATCGAAAGCAGCACCTATACTCAAACATACTAGGATTTAAGCATAGATTCATTACCAGCATGAGGAGGAGATCATGATGGTGGTTTGAATTTTAGTGTGTAAAAAGTGTCTGGTGTGTTTATATGTGTGAAGAAGACTATGAGTGAGAGAGATCCTGTCCATTCCTTTTATAACTAGCCTTTTCTTTTATTTTAAGTGATAAAAATCATGGAAAATTATAAGCATCGACGCATGGGATCTCATTTGGCAGATATGGGGCCTCAAATATGGCATAAGAGGTACACTAGTCCATGAAGATGATTACTCATATATTGACCATAATTGTTAAGCGCTCTGTAGCGCAAAGGAATCTGGGGCTTTAGTGCACAGTGCAGGTTGAAGCACGTGCTACAAAGCTAACTATGTGAAAATATATACATATTTTTCATAATATAGTGACATATCAAGAGATTTAAGAGTGCTTATCAATTTTAACAAGTATATAGCATATGAATGGTGTTGAAGTAATGGATAGTATAGAGAAAATAGTTTGATGCGTTGTCTTGAAGAAAAATGCCACTCACTTCACACTAATCTCTTCACGGAGCGCACAAAGCTTGTGCTCTGAGCTTTGGGTTATACTGCAGAAAGCACACATAACCCATGCGTCTTAGAAACTTGAGATGCAGGGCCCTTGCGCCTCACTTTAAAGCATGTTATCTGCCCTTCTTTTACAACTATGACATCGACACATAGGCTTTTTAGTTATCAATTATAGGACTACACACATGCCTTGGGAGTGCACATGTCTAAGAATAACAGAGATGTTTGACACACTAGCTTGCTGTCGTAGTGACTTGTGCTTTTATTATTAGTGTTTGCTAAATAAAATTCCTAGCTACGCAGTTATTTGCTTGATTTGAATCTATCACTAATGATTCTTTTCACCCATTAATTACTCTAATTCTGTCACAATCTGCCTTCTCACAACACCCTTTCCTGTGATCTACCTTAGTGTATTTTAGATTGAGTTTGAGAATTGTGCATTCTGTTCTATATGATCTTAGCTGGTTGTTCAATACTTTGTTCAATATCAAACGGCTTTATGGATGTATGGGGAGATATTACTAGTCCTAAATAGTGAATTGCCAAAGCTGCAATCAGACTACCAGAGACAGTTGTAGTTGTCTATAGTCTAGATTCTAGCCGTCTGCCTTCTGTATTGGATAATTCAGTTTTTTTTACCATTTATATTTTTCCTTGAATGATAGCTGTTGAATGAAAACGATGGAGAAATTTGATATCGGAATTATCCTTCATGAATTTTCTTCTTATGTGGGGTTTCTAAATCTCTCTCTCTCTTGTTGAATGTGAATAACACCATGTTGTATGCTTTACTGCTTTCTTCCATACGAATTCTTGCTCTTTGTGCCAGCTTGTTTAATGTGGCCTTTTCCTTACTAAATCCTTTTGATAACAAGGAGCTTGTGGCTTGTGTTTCCCTTTGATTCCCAGGTTGATGACACTGAAGTTATCAGTTTCCTTCTATCTACTGAGATCATTCCCTTGTGCTTGCGCACAATGGAGATGGGAAGTGAATTGTCCAAGACAGTTGAGTTTTCTCTAAGCTTTTTTTGTTTTTAGTTCAAGTTTATTCATTTTGGTTAGTCTCCTTAGACCTTATAAGGGTGCTGGAAGCCACACCTATTAAGTGTATAAACATAGATGAACATCTGTGTTATTGGTGGTTGGTTTTCAGTGGCTATGGAAGCCCTTGGACATAAGGAATATTTCTTGAGGTTTGTCCATGATTGGTGGAAGCTTTGTTGTTTACCTTTAGGCCACATGCTCCCAACACTTATCTTGATATCATAGTTGTGGTACAAAGTCTTACCATTTCAACTAAGTGTCTTGAAAAACAAATACAAGGATAAGAAGTTCTGAGTTGTCCCCCCAATAGTGTCTGTTGTAAAATGAAGCTAAATTATGGTTCCTTGATTATGATATTTTTATTAAATCGATGATTGATTGGTTAACCAAGTTACTGATTATTTTATTTTTATTATTAATATTATTATAATTATTATTATTAACTAAATCTTCTGTTGCAGTCAGAGTTGAGTGTTGTGATTTTCTGGATGGAGGACAGTGTAGTATATTATCAACTTAATAGATTGATATTGTAATAACTGTGCCATGGGTCCAAATTCATGCGTTTGTATAGCAAAATGTGTTTTTTTAGTGTTTGCCTGTCCAACTGCTTATATTGTAGATTCCTTAGCCTAAGTGAGTTTACATAAAGCTCTCATTGCACACACCGCAAGTTTAATGGGAGAAAATGGATATGACGACAAGCTATCGCATTTTAACTGGGTTTGTTGCATATGCATTTCACCTAAAGATATAGATTCACATAGTTTTGATATCAGATACTTTTGTGTTTCTTCAGCTTTCAGTCTAGTCGAATTTAAGGGCTTTTATTGGCAGGTGGCAACATTCATTGTTCAGAAGATTTTGCTTGATGATGTTGGGTTGGAGTACATATGTACCACCGCAGAGCGCTTTTTTGCTGTAGGTAGAGTGCTGGGAAACATGGTTGCTGCCCTTGCTGAACAGCCTTCTTCTCGGCTGTTAAAGCACATAATCAGATGCTACCTTCGGTTATCTGATAATCCCAGGTTTGTGTGCTGCAATCTTTCTCAATTCTTACCCATGCAGTTACAGATGTAACCGATCACCTTGTTTTCGGCAGAGCTTGTGATGCCCTGAGAAGCTGTCTGCCTGACATGCTCAGAGATGCAACATTTAGTAGCTGCCTTCGTGTAAGTTCTAAATCGATATTATCCCAATGAATATATTGCCTATATGTGTAGGTGACGATAGTATATATATTTTACACGTGATTGATATGGTAAATGTTCTCAATGTGCTCTGTTCAGGAAGATCCAACTACGAGAAGGTGGTTACAACAATTACTTCACAATGTGCAAGGGCCTCGGGTTGCCATGCAAGCAGGAGCTGGATTCGATCATATGATGGTCAATTAGAACTCTAAGAACTCGGTCATCTTCAGAATAGGTTTTTTGCTTGTTTCGGCTTTCATACTGCTCGTGTTGATCATAGTCAGCTCTACTCCTCTTTTGAAAGAGCGACGTCAAAGTTTGTATGGGCTGGTTCGAGCTGAGAAGAAAACCTGAAAAACTAGAATCTTGAATTGCACCAACTAAATTGCTGTATCAGAATTTGGCCCGTAGGTATATATTGCTAGGCTGTTAGAGCCCGACATACAATACTGCAGATATATATCATCGTCCCATCTGAGTAAATCACTTCTGGTGCTGCCTGATTTGCTCCATTTTCCTGGTGTTAGTTACTATATCATTTTACGGTGTAATAGAGACATTACAAGCCTTGATGAGAATCCGTTGATCAATTTGTGTCGATAACCAGTTGAAGCACAAGCAATATGATCTCCCTGGACCTCACAAGTCACAATATCTAGTCTCACATCCTGTCGATCAACGGATCCACTGATCACTGAAAGATTGCGCCCGTACAATTGGACGAGAGGGAGCTCTCTTCCTGCTTGATCTTGTGCGGATGGGACTGTTCTTATATGTTCGTATATTTTATTTTCGCTCAGAGTTCATTTTAGGTGCTCCAGAGCCTAGACTCTGGGCTTATGGGATTGATAAGATAAATAATTAAATTAAAAAAAATCAAGACCTGCAATGAGGATGATTGGAGAGTGTATTTAAGAACGTGCACCTTCTAAATTATATGTGATGCTGTCATAACAGTTACGATATTTCCTTTCGCTGGGAAAATGAAATCCTACATTAATGTGTGTTCTATCTGACAGCTGGTGACCCTAACTAACTATTACTTTGAATGAATATTTAATAAAGCTAGGGCTGCAGAACCAAAAATAAAAATAAATAAATAAATAGAGCTAGGGCTGTCAAAGACTGGATTTGGAAATTGGTACTGATGTAAAGAATTCGATCCGAATTTTATTATATAATTCAATAATCGAATACATCCTGATATTATATAAAATTTAAATTCAAGTAAAATAAAGATTCCAAAACTCGAAATTCGAACCGGATTAACAATAAAAAAAAAATCAAATAAAAAAATAAAATCAAATAAAGATAAAAAAATAAGCATAACTACACTGATTTACAGAAATTAATGCTGCATAGATTATGCAAAAATTTGTCCTTATATACATTTAGAATGTGATTATCATAAATTTAAAAGAAAATATTTTAATAGAGAAATAGCCTAAAACTGTCAAGAAACAATCAGTGTGTTACTAAATATAATATAACATGGTTGTATTTTATGTAAGATTTTTTTTCGTAAGATTATTAATTTAATTTAAAAGTAGCATAAATTATGTCTACACCCTTGGAGGTATAGTATAATTATAAATTAGTCTTTTGAGGGGGTATGTGTAATTTTCTAAATAAGAAAGATTAATTTGTATTCGCACCATGTTTCGATGGGTGTAGACTGTAGACGTAATTTGTCCTATAAAAATATTATTAAAATTCATATTTAAATCTTTAACAAATCAGAATGTTTAATTTCATATTCAACCCATTTATTTCGAGTTATGAATATTTATAACCAAATCTGAATAATCAAAAATTTTAATTGATTAAAAATACTTAAATTCAAATCGAACTTGAATTAGATTTAAATAAAATTTACCCCGTTGACAATCCTAATGAACAAGGATGGCAACATTTATGTTGTGTTTGACAGATGAATGAAAATAAAGTTAAAAGAAAATAAATGGATTTTAGTTTTCTACATATATGTTTGGATGAAAGGAAAATGAATAGTTCGAAAATAGAAAGAAACTTTTTTTTTCCCCTTGTTTGTTTGCATTGAAAGTGGAAGAAGCGAATATGATAATTGTGCAAAATGATAATTTTAATTTTTTCTCTCATTTTTCACCCAATTTTCGACATGGAAGAAAAATTGACATCCCCAGCTCATTTTTACACTAATCATTTTATTCGTTCAATTTTCCTCCCACATCCAAACAAAGGAAATTGTCTTCTTTCCTTTTAATTTCCTTCAATCCACTTTCCTTCCTCCTATTTTTCACCCAATCAAACAAAGCCTTAAATTTTCGTATTGTGTCAATCAACTTATACGCGCATACCCCAATTGTATTTTCTTTCTTTCTTTTTCTTTTTTGATAATACATCATAACTTATGCACGCACATCTGTTAGGATTCTAACCGTAGTCATCGTACTCCTCTTGCCTCTAAGGCGGGGTATATATATTAGGCCAAAGGCCCTGGACAGGATAATAAACGTACTAACTATTAGGAATTGAATTTTAAGCCCAAAATTTTGATTTATGAAATGCATCTCATAAGTAATGCTAACACTAAACACTTGGCAGATAGATACTAATTTCCATTAACAAAAATGTCATGTTACCTCTTCGTGAAAAGAAATTGGTCCCTCATGCAATACGAAATCTGAAAACCCAAAGGGATAAAAAGGGAAAATGTCGCTGTTTTTTAGTAATCAGAGACCACCAAAGATGACGAAAAAGAGAAAAGTGTTTCACCTTTAGTGATAAGTTAAAATTATAAAGAAAATTCTTAAGGATAAATTTTTCCCAAAATCTTGCATAAAAAGTTGAAGAAATATATATAGAATGCGATGTATATCTACAATTCTACATATAAAGGGCTACAAATAAAAATATGGGCAAAATACACTTAACCCCTCTTTAATTATACTTATATAACACTTTATCCCTTATACTATAATAAATTTCACTTAATCCCCCTTCATCTTAATTCGTACACAAACAAGGCATTAGCTATTATTTATAAAATAACTATTATAACCTTTTAGTATTTTAAAGTCCAAGATTACTCAAATGAAATATATAAAATACACAACTTTTTGAATCATTGATGTCAAGCAAAACATTATATATACCTTGTCATATTATGTCATTAATTTATTTTGGTAATATAAGTGCCAACATCAATTTTATTGTCAATCTCACAAACTTATTATTATATATTGAAAACCACAAAATATGAATTTTCAGTTATTTATAATTTCATTTTTTGATCCCAAAAACTGTTCAACAATAATTGCATATTTTTCAACTCTTTTTATCATAAAATTGCACCGATTATATTTCTGTGTAATAAACTTTAGGGATTCAAATGAAATAAGAGAAATCACAAACTATTAAATAATAATAATAATAATTTATTAAGATCTAAAAAAACCAACTTCTATATTTATCAAAATAAAATAATTATTAACTAACACCCAAGAGAGTTTTCATAAATAAAATAAATCAAAATCCCAACAAAAATTCGAAGTGTTTTACAAATATTTGCATTTGCATTATGATAGTACTATAATAGAGACAAAAAAAATAATAATAATTGTAGTTGTATAATTTATCTCTCGCACGACAGGAAATAATAGGAATTTTGGCGATTTTTTTCAACTGAAATTTTAAAAAATTAATATATATATATATATATATTATTTTTTCGATGGAATTTAGACGAAAAATTCTGCCAAAAATTATAAAATAAATAAAAAACCTTAATTTTTTAATTTTCAGTAGAATTTTAAGCTGGAAATTTTAAAAAATAAAAAATGTTAAATTTTCAATTTTCAGCTGAATTTTCAATTTTCAATTAACCTTATTATTATTATTTTTATTATTTGAATTGTTGTATGCTGCATATATAATATTTGTAATTTGTGTTTAAGTATTAAATTTTATAACTAATAGTGAATAATAATGTAATGATATTTCAAAAATTATTAAATTGATAATTTCAGACATATATGTTAAGTATAGAAAAAGAAAAGACATAATCGAAAAATAATAATAGCAACAGCAAGATAGTCTCTTGCCAACCAAGTGGCAAGGTTCAATACCTAGTGATTCCAAAGTATGTGGTAATTTTGGTCGCGTGCATGTTATATATGTCTACATAAGTAAGGGAGTGGCGAAGGTTTGGGGTTCAATTCCTAGTTCGGTAGTTGAAATTTTATTTCTATAGAAAAATAATAATATTTTTGCGGATTTTTGGTGGAATCGATTTAATTTACACAAATTAAAAAATGAAATATTCTGTCGAAAAATAATTTAAATTTTGAATAAAATTCCGCCGAAAATATTTCGGCGGAAAAAGTCCATAGAAATTAAAAAGGGACAAAGGATTATCCTGCAGATATGAATCCACCGAAAGTTCAAGGGGTTAAGTGTAATTTACCCCAAAAATATTTCATAATGATACGTGTATTGGAACATAGTTGAAAATATATTTTCTTCGCATTATAATGTTTTTTTTTTTCTCTGTATTTTAACAGTCCATTGCCACATATGTCTTGCGTCTTAGTGAATGTAAGAGAAAATACGCAGTTTATAGTGGTGGGTCCTCCACAAATTCTAAACTGAGCTGGAAAAATAGGAATAATTTGGTCAGATTGGTGAACTTTAAGATAGGGGGCAAAAAGATAAAGTGTTAAGGCATGCTTCATATTTTCGTCTTTTTTTATATCGCATAAGAAAAAAGGTTTGATATGTGGGGCTGCATATTTAATTTCATCTTTGGGGCCCTTAATAAAACAAATTCCTTTTAATAGTAATCATCTAGGCATGCCCTTTTTTGGCTATTTTCTTTTCAATTACCAGCTGTTTAATTGGTGGTGGACTTCCATTGCAATTTAAGAATGATACTACTACAAATGTAATCTTCATCTAAATTGTTTTGTCCATTCTAGGATTATATGTTAATATTATATATAATCATTATATTATACAGTTTAATACCTAATGATTTTAAAAAATTTTGCACCCCCCAATCAAATTCCTGGTTCCGTTCCTGGACACAAATATGAAAATAAATTATATTTTTACCAATAGAATAAATAAAAAATTGACTTTGTATTAATATTATCATGAGAATCTCTTAATATTTTAAATATATTCATTCTCAAATTTCAGGTTAATTTTTTAGCATATACTACATATTCCAACATAATAAATGTATAATAAAGAAAACTTATTCTAAAACTTAATCATGAAACTTTATATATTTCTTACTAGGCACACTATTCAAAATAAACATGGAGAAAGTAATACATTTAAACTACTTAGTTCGTATCATACTATTATTCAAATCAATGGATTTTATTCCCATTATTAATAGTAGAGTGACTCATAAAAACACAAAAAGAAAATTGTAGAACAAATAAAAAAAAAATAAAAAAAGGAGGAAAAAAGCAACATTAAGGTGCAAAACAAAAAAATTAGTATTGTATCTATATTCAAACTTATATTTTTCTTAAGGAAAAATATGAGAAATCCAATTAATTAATACAATGATTTGATAACAAATTATCAATATCAACAATTAAGAATAATCCATCAAATATAACAATTTTATAAATTTTGTAAGAATAATAAACACATTGGCTTGTAGTTATAACAATATGTATTGTATGTGAATTTATATCTAATGAACCACAGAGTAAAATAATAAAATTCAAAAAGAATTAATAAGGAACAATTAATAAATTTTTTTAAAAAATAATAATAGATAAATTAGACAATTTAATACCCAATTAAATTTGAAACTAAAGATACGACAATGTATAAAGAATAGTTAGGTAATAAACTTTTTTGTAGGGTTAAACTATATAAAAAGAAATAACAGATATAAAAAGATAAAAAATATATTGTAAATGATATTGAGTCTACATTTTAATTTTTTGACATCTTTTAAAATTATTACTTGACATATCGTATTTAAAAAGTTTTTAAAGTTTGAGTCACATAATTTTTAGTTGAAAGATTTTACTAATTTACAAATGACATTATGTCCACATTAACTTTCCTAATATTTCTTTAATTGAAAGTTGATACTGATTTATATGGCATTACATAATATTTTAATTAATTATATATATATATATATATATATATATGTGATTATCTAATTATTTGAACTTATTATTTATTCTATTTTTACATCCTTGTGTGTGTGTGTGTGTGTGTGGAAGAGAGAGAGAGAGAGAGAGAGAGAGAGAGAGAGAGAGAGAGAGTTTATAGAGGATTAAAAATTTATTAAATATGGATAGTTGGTGGACTTGAATGATTAGGGAGAGAGAATAAATAAATAAATTAACAATTAATGCAGACTAATCAAATAATTCATTCTAAACAATTAAAATTAATTCAAAATTTTAAGAATTGAGAATTTGGTCAAAATTACAAATTTTGGTCAAAAGACCTTTTTCAAAAATATAATCGTATGGATATCCTTCAGTATGCCTCATCACATGTAGGCAAACTTCGACATCAAATATTTAATACCCTCCAATATGCCTCTCGAGTTCAAGCTATTAGAGATGAAAGACATCCTAGCATCAAATATTTAATGCCCTTTAATATGTCTCATCATGTACAAACGGACTTCCAAATCAAATATTTAATACCCTCCAGTATACTTATTCACATGCAGGCGAACTTCTCGTGTCAAGCCTAGCATGTGAAATTATTTTTCATATATGGGTGACCGTAAAATGAACACATGACCTCTTAGTAGGCATGACTCGAATATTGTTAATTGTCCCACATGTTAACTGTCCCACATCAATAAAATTTAATAATATGGTGTAGTTTATAATGATTTGAACAATTCTCTCCTACATCAAGAAAATGAGTAAATTTGTGATAATATAATAAGTGATAATCAAAAAGTTGTCATTAATGATATACATTTGGTAACAACAAATTGATGTCACAAAACATAGTATGCACAATGTCAATGGTGACAATTTATTGTAAAAAGGTGGCAACATAGTACACAAGCGATAGTTAGTGACACACATATTTTGACAACTTAATTGCAATGGAATCTTGTCACACAAAATCCTAATAACAATTTTTATTGTCACCAAGTTGTTACTATAGATGTGTCAATAATTATTAATGGTGACAACTAAAACAATACTTCTTGTCACCATTGAGTGCTATTGTAACAATATAAAAATCGTTGTCACTAAAAAATCTTAATTAGTGACAAAATAGAATGTATTG
Source organism: Petrea volubilis (assembly GCA_026212405.1). Lineage (NCBI taxonomy): Eukaryota > Viridiplantae > Streptophyta > Magnoliopsida > Lamiales > Verbenaceae > Petrea > Petrea volubilis. The sequence goes on from CM047881.1 coordinate 17,096,725, forward strand.
TCACTTTATACGATTATTGGTGACAACGTTTATATCGCCACTTTTAAATCTTGTCAATAATATTACTTTTTCTTAACTAGTTTTTTAGGGTGGGTTAAACTCAATCCATTCTTCAACATACCATATTAAATGATTGACTCATCTAAATTTTAGCTGCCAGAGAGAGAAATTATCAAATATTTAATACCATCCAGCAATAAATATACACATGGGTGTAAGATGAATAACAATACAAGTCAGTGGTTGGTTTGGGTGAGATTCAACTCAAACTCGACACTAGCTTTTATATGTTACTTTATGTATGTAAAATACATTATAAGTAACGATAACGATATTAATGACCACAATATTAGTATTTTTTTTTAATATCAACATAGGTGAATGAAATTAACAACAAACTTGTATTAACATGATAATATAAGAATTTGTGTTACTAATATCAAATTATGTTGAATCCGTGTGATGGTGTTATATATAGCAAGTACGCTAATAAATTTCAAACGCTTAAATTATATTAGTGCGAGTATCAAAAGTTATTATTTATTAAATTATATATATATATATATATATATGATTTACAGAACACACAACCCTCTATCCGAAACTTAAAACAATGGATATGATTTCTTATGTCAGCTGTCCAATAATCCCATCTATTAATTAACCCCTCTTAAACAAGGCCATAATGATAATACTGTATGCCAGTTTAAACAAGCAAAGAAGAAAAATATATATCTACACAGAAGAAACAATTAGTATCTGGCTGATCTTCTGCATGCTAATTGTTATACTGGTTAATTATGAGAAACCCCTGAGGTTAGGCCCCTTTTTCAGAAAATCCTCTGTAGTATGAAACATTACGAGTACCTCATTAATATTTTGTTTTTGTATTACATATACACCCCTAAATGAAGGTGGCATTCGTAATACAAAATCAAATATTAGGGGTGGGTGGTGGGGGGGGTATTTGTAATATTTAATACCACAATAGTTTTTCCCAAAACGTGCCAAACCTTAGCATTAAAATGGTTTGCGAGATAGATGATGAAGTTTTTTCCATGACTCTTCTCTCTGCATCTTCAATTGCTTATAAAAATTCCCAATAAACGTCTCTGCTTTCTCAAACAATTCTTCTCCTTCATTATTATCCTGATCTATCAACTCTCGTGCTTCACCACCTCCAATGAAAAAGATGCTAGCGGGCCTTGAGCGATATTCATTCACATTAACCGGTTTCTTAACGACAGGTTCCTCATCAGGACTAACAACATCGGTCCTATTGTCTGAATGTTTAGCAACCTCAATAATATTTTCCTTGTCATGATCCATATTTCTTGCCTTAGAAGGAGAAACCTCTGAAATTGTCGGAGATTGATCTTGTGCAATATTAGCAGCAGGTTCTACTAATATTTTGTTTTCTGCAGATTGGAGGAAGAAGGAAACGAGGCCGGCCTCTGCTCCGACTGCGATGATGAGAATGTTGACAATGAAGTAGAGATATTTGAGCCTGAGGGATGTGGATACAAGAGGTGTTATGATTAGGAGAATGGCTATTGCTACAAGCTTCAAACTCTGTGATTTTTGTGACCTGTACATGTTTGATGAAGTCATTGGAATGGGAGGAGAAAAAAGTTCTTGAAAGATGGCTGAAGAAGAGTTTAAGAGCGATTTTTGTGTGTTTTGGTGGGGCGGGGAGTGGGGGAGTTAAGAGTTGCTGTGGGGTTTTGGAGGGGGGCCTATTGGCACTCATATAAAATAATCAGTGGCGTAGCTAGAAATTTTGTTTAAGCAAAACAATAGATAAAAACTATAAATATGTAACTGACCATTTTGTTTTTTATTTGTTTTATATGATAAGTAGGCCCATCTTATTGATAATTTTAAAAATTATAAAAAATGACTTTGCTTCTTGATCCATATCCTACGTAAATTTATAACTTTATGGGCGGTCAATACACACCACTAGTATCACAATTTATATATATACCAAGACATATGCATACTACAACACCGTAAGGTGGCTTCACCACTGAACACTGCTAGTCTGCCAGCCTACTAATGTGAAAAAATTGTTACACACATCAGCTCAATTTTGTTACACACACCAACTCAATTTTGAAAAAATTGTTACACACATCAACTCAATTTGGAACTCTACGTATAGTCAGATTGCACTACGTTTTTTGTATGGTAAATATTTTTTTTTTTCTAATAAATTAAAGACATTGCACAATTTTGAATTTTTTTGTTCATACGTAATTCATATATATTGTGCCATATTTTACATAGTAATATATATGATTAGCAGGAATTCCAAATGTAGACTAGCCACGCATATGTGAGATTCAAGTTCATTTAGATTTTTTTTTAGATTTTGCTGAAGTTTGGTGTTGTATATGGGAAATATTCATGCTATTCAGTTGGGTATTATTCAACTGATATTTTTAACCATTAAATTTAAATAAGTCGATGCCAAAAAAAAATTATAATATTATCATATTCAATTATCATCAAAATAGTTAAAGTGAGGAACAAATTCTACAATTGGATAACCAATAGTCGGCGTAATTTATTAGTTTGTGATCAATTGTCCACAAATATACCACGTAACCATTTTTCACATACTTAGGGAGGGTGGGGGGGGGGGGGGGGGCGCTCAATATTTTTAAAAATTTATTTTTTAGTATATATATTAAAATTTTGACTTTTATATCAATTGTATAACAAAAAATTTAATTTTCTCTATTCTATTTTTTTTTTGCTGATTTATTTTTACCCAATCTTATTTACCATAATTAATTAAATTCTCTCTCTTTCTATTTCCTCTCTTTATCCTTCTTCTCTTTAAATTAGAGTATGTAAAATTCTACTAGATTTTATTTATTTCTTATATTTCAATGAAAACACCAAAAATTCTATTAGAATTATTCTTCTCTCTTTCTCTTGAAAAAAGAGCCTTAAAATAAACAAACCCTACAGTAATTAATTTTTTCTTCAAAAGCAACGTACAAGAAGGTAATGTATATTAATTTTGGAATTTACACATTTATTTATTTATTTATCTATTTTGTAATTGATTTTTGTGTAAAGATTTGAATTCTAGGATTGTTGGTATGAATCTTGATAGTTGTTCAATATTAAACTTAATGAATTTTGATGTTTATTTGTTGGGCTATTAATTGAACTTGAATAAATCTTGCTAATGTGAGACTTGATGTTTAATTAGGAGTTATTTGAGGAATGTAATAGTGGATAAAAAAAAAGATGTTTTTTGAACTTTGAATATATTTTTTGATTGTGAAACAAAGAAAGAGAAAACAAAATCTATTTTAATACTTTTGAGTTTTGATTACATATCCTTATGTGGGTTTATTTCAATTGTGTTGAGTATTGTTAAATAATTCTTTATTTGGTATTTTTCAAAAGCAACCCATTAACTACTATTTTTGCTTCTTTTAAAATAAAGAATAGCTTGTTATTTTTTTAATATCATCTTTTATATATTATTTTAATGTGATAATTACATCTACACCCCCTGAGGTTTGGTGTAATTACCAATACACCCCCTCACATTTGACTATTTACAATTAGACCCCCTAAAGCATGATAATTTTTGAAACCCTGACCGTTTTTGTGAAATTACTTTTTTACCCTCATTTTTGAACCTCCAAAAATAGCCAAACTTAACATTTTTGTTGTACAAAAAATACCCCCAATTGAATAAAAATTTAGGGATAATTACGTCTACACCCCTTGAGATTTGGTGTAATTATCGATACACCCCCTCACATTTGATGAATGTGAGGGGTGTAGACGTAATTATTATCAGTCATTAGATCTTGATTAAAAGAATCAACGGTTCAAATTAATTTCTGAATATAAAAATATAATATTAAAATAAAAATTATAAATTAAATAACATATTACATAAATATATATATGTGTACACACATCATATATATATATATTATATATACGTATACATATACATGTAATAAATATATATATATATATATAGACATAATAACACACATACACAACACACAAAAAACACACTAATACTCACATACAGACGCACACATTTCACACACTCACACATGCAAAAGACACACAGACACACACATATACACACACTCGCACACACACATAGAGAGAGAGAAGAACGAACGAGAAGGTGTGAGGATGCCAAATTTGACCGGGATCGACCATTAAGCAAAAAAAAAACTTCAAAAAAAAAAATCTGATATTGACATCGTTGAAAAATTTGAGATAAGATCTGAAGGTTAGGGTAAGAAGAAGGTAGAGATGGGGCTTGGAGTTGGTAGGGGAGGGGAGGAGAGGATGAAGGTGATTATTGGGTGTGAAAAAAAAATTTAATTATTTTAATATATTTTTTTTATTATTTGTAAGGAAGAAGGGAAAAAATGAAAAAAAAAAGTAGAAAGAACGAAAGTTTAGAAAAATAAAAAATTTTATTATAAAAAAGTATAAAAATAATAACATAAATTATATGTATATTTTAATCTGAGATAAAATTTATTTTATAAGAATTATTTAAATGTTTGTTGACTTTTTTTTGAAACTTACATTTACACCCCTTAGAGTTCTTAAAAATTACATTTGCACCCGTAAGGGCATTATGGTCATACAAAAAGTCAAAAAATGTGCCAATTAATTTTTCTCTTACGGAGGGGTATTTTTGGGAGTTTACAAATAAAAACTAACGTCCGTAGCCGAAAACCCTAACGGCTACTAACGGAAGGGGGTAGTTGTTAACAGCGCTAACGTGGAGGGGGTCTGATTGTAAATAGTCAAATGTGAGGGGGTGTATCAGTAATTACACCAAACTTCAGGGGGTGTAGCACTTATATATATATATATTGATCGTATAAGCACGAATATGATAACTTTTGTTTTTTTATATGTCAATATTATATATAATCATTATATTTATACGTTTTAATAACTAATGATCTCAAAAAAATTTCGCCCCTCATCAATCAAATTCTTGGCTCCGTCCGTGCATATACTAGTCAGACCTCTCAAAGCTGATATACCCTACAGTATCTCACAAGATTAATACAAACTTCATGACCAAAAAAAAAGACACATTTTTAGTAACTTTTTTATCTTTTTTTTCTTTGGTCTTAGCCACTTGATTTCGACTCATTAACCGATTAACCCGGATCTGATACTGTAGAGGTTCATTATGTGGGTGATGCTCCCAACCCAAATTTTAGTAACGTGTGTATACAAATTCAATGACCTAATTTTGGTATGCAAAATATCAGTTCAGTCTTTCATTACAATATATGTTCTTTTATTTCACATCACATACCCATGCCATTAGTTAAGATATTCTATTAATATACAACAATTAATAATTTTGGCATACTTGATAATTGATATGTGTGCAAATTAAAAAATTACATTCTTAAGTTTGATTAGTATAAAATTATAGATATTTATTATTATTTTTATATAAATATACTTTTGAGAAAATTACGTTTACTACCCTTGAGGTATGCCTTATTTACAAAAAACACCCCGACGTTTGGAAAATTACAATTACCCCCCTCGATTTAAATTTCGTCCAACAAATTACACCTGCCGTTAGTTGACTAACGGTTGCCGTTAGTCAAAAAATTGAAGTTTCCTAAATTACCCTTCTGAAAATAAAAATAAGTATTTGACCATAACAAAATGACTATTTTGCCCTCAATTGAATTTTTGGTTGTTTTTTGAAGCTAATTGAATATAATATTTAAAATTTTAATTGAAATTTTTAAAAAGTATATAAAAATTTCATATTTAATAATTTTAAAAGTATTATACATATTTAAATATTTTTTTAAAAATTAAATCTCTTATATAATTATGCAAATATTTGTAAATATATACTTTAAAATATATAATTGTACTATGTAAATTATATTTAATAAATAAAAAATATATAAAAGTATCTTATAATATTCTAAAATTTGTTGTTATAAATATAAAAAATTATTTATATTCTAATTAAATATCAAAATTATTGATTAAAAATATATAAATCTTTTTTCTTTTTCTTTTCTCTCTCTCTCTCTCTCACGTCTCTCTCTTTTTTCTTTTTCTTTTTTCTCTCTCTCAATCTCACATCTCTCTCTCTCAAAATTTCTCTCTACACCACCGACCACCACCACCACCATCTCCACCGCATACCACCACCGCCATCTCCCTCCGCCGCCGTCGCCGTCTCTAGATCCATCTACCCACTACATCACCGACCGCACCACCGACCACCACCACCACCATCTCCACCGCATACCACCATCGCCATCTCCTTCCCCCGCCCATACCACCACTGTCTCCCTCCGCCGCCGCCGTCTCTCGATCTATCCATCCACCGACCACCACCATCTCCACCGCCATCTCCAACACCCATCACACCACCATCAAAGAGAGAGAGAGAGATGGATCGAGAGGGGAGAGAGAGATCGAGAAGGGAGAGAGAAATTACTCACCGTCGTCCACCGACCCGCCCCCGCCGCCGTCTGCCGCCACCATTGCCTCCGCCATACCAACAGCCCGGTTAGGGAGAGAGGGGGAGAGAGAGAGAGAGAGAGGGAAGGTTGGGGAAGAAAGAAAATCTGAAAAGGGGGGGAAAAATGGCAAAAAAAATTTTTAAAAATTTATTTTTAGTTTGAATGGGGGTATTTTGGGTTTTTTAATTTTAATTTTTTTTCTTTTTTTTTGGGGCTTAAATTATTAAGGGTAAAAATGACTTTTTGCCATTACCGTTAGATATAACATGGAACCCCCTCAATTGAGGGGGGTAATTGTAATTTTTCAAACGTCGGGGTATTTTTTGTAAATAAGGCATACCTCAGGGGTAGTAAACGTAATTCGCCCTATACTTTTTAACTATTTTTGATAATATTTATTAATTAAATTAATGGTAAGAAAAAAATAAAATAATTTTAAAAAGAAAAATTAAGAAAAAAATATAAATAAGTAATAAAAGATATTGAAGAGTGAGATGAAAGATGATAAATAGGAAAGAGAGAAAATAAAAAAAAATTGTGAAAGATGAAAGAGGAGAGAAAAAGTCAAAAATAAAAATGAAAATGACAAGTCAGAAAGATTGAGACACCAAAGGTAGTGCTCCCTCTCTATATAATAGAATAGATAGTATATAAAATAGATGTCTTTGTGATATAGCATAATTACAAATTAATTTTTATAGTTTTAAAAATTACAAATACCTACGAGATATGTATCAACTTAATAAAATTTATCATTAATCAAGATGTAATATAATTGTGAGTTGTATTTCTGTTGTTTTCAGCGAGATTTTGAGATTGGGTTCACATGATCTTAACAAGTCAAAAATATAGAAGTTATATACGAAATCAATTTCAAAAAGAGGTAGTGGGGTGTCACATTATAAATGGTAATGTCTCATGGTGGTTGTAATGATATAAAGTAAAATGACGTCACGAAGGTTAATAGAATAATAAAATTGATTGAGGAAATTTTTCAGGATGAACGAGACGCATCTCTTGGTGATTGGGTGACTACTATGACTACAAGAAAGTTATCTTTTGGACATCTCTATTATTATTTACAAAAAGGTCATAAAACTCGATCGGCTATTTGTAATTTTTAAAATAAGAGAAATTAATTTATAATTATATCATACCTTAAGATATGTACACATAATTTGCGTCAATATTAAATTGCTATACTAGTGGAATCCAAATCGGGTGTATAAAAAAATTTCCATTGAAAAAAGCAATATATATTAGAAGTTTGGTTTATTACTAGGTATCACCTCTCAGTCAGAAATGCCTCAATCAAATGAACAACTTGGTCTAATTGGCAAAACACGACTCTAAATCAGTGAAAGCCGAACGGACATTCAAATTAGCAAGAACGTGAATTGATTATACATGAATATATGTATATATAAGATGTATATCTAACTTTGTAGGGTAGTAGACATTAGAAAATGGTCGAATCAGACATATCCAAAGAATCAATGAACATGCAAAAAGAGGGAAGAAAGAGATATTTAAATCCAATTGGCCGATCAAGCGATAAGGTCGGTGGACAAATAGGATATCATTCTCCACACTCCTTTCGTCTTTTCTGGTTTTACATTTCACCCTTTGCATAATGCTGCTTTACTCTCTCTCTCTCTCTCTCTCTCTCTTGTTTTTTCTTTTTCTTTCTTTTTTTTTTTTTGGCTATGTTGCTTTCGTAATTGCCTAATGCCTATTAATGGGTCGCATTTGGAGCAAATCTGAAAAATCCAAATCTGATAAGCTGTTCAAGTATCTAAATTCAACCTGAATCTTAAAAAATTTATATTTATTATTAGTGAGTTTGAATTCAATAAAACTTCGAAAGCGGATAAGAAAATCCAACTGAATAATAATGGCGCATCTGCATAAATATCTGATAGAGGGAACCTGTTGAAGAAAACATAATTTGAATCAAATACATATATACTACTAGTTTGGTCCCCCCCAAAAATTGGTTCATATCACTGAAATTGATGATACATTAATTCAAATTCAAGTACAAGTTGTATCTTTAACTCTAACCACTGCGTTTAAGTTCCCAATATAAATATGATGTTTTTTCTTTTGTTTTTCAATTATATTCAGTACAGTTTCTACAATTTGTGCAATAACCTTTCATGCAAATGTGATGGCTTAGTTTATCCACAACGCTGGTTCAACCTTAATGGAGTTTGACTACTTTGTCTGCAGCAACTAAACTAGATAATCAAGAGGGGGATGATACCAACAAGATTGCACACATGTATGAGTCAATTCTTCTTTTACCTTTTTTGCACCGCTGGGGGGGGGGGGGGGGGGGGAGAGAGCGCTGTCAACAACAAAGGGTTAACTCCAAAATAAAGATCTAAAATCCAAAAGCAAAGCTCAAATCCTGGATCAGCACGGTCCGCGGACCCAGGATAAAGTTTTTTAGATTAACTACAAAGTACAAACCAAAGATCCAATAACTATACTAATATTGCCAGGTGAAAAGATTTAAGGAGAAAGATCTTGCACTTGATAATATAGAATATCGAAAATGTACAATTCTGAGAAAGTTTTTTAACCAAGCATTTGAATTGACATAACCCAATTTTGAAGCATGTCGGCATTTTCATCGTATGTATTCCCAACGGCACCTGACCAAATCCTAAAACAAACTTTTGAAACCAGACCATGATAAAGAAATTCTAATCTTCTGAATATACATTAGCCAGCAGCACAATGGACATTTAACAACTTGAGATCAATAAAGTAAATTACGAACACTTGGCAAATCGTCTTTTAACGAGCCATCGTACAGAGTTTACACAATTGACTTACAAACAAACAACGCATTGCGAATAAGATTAGTTGCCCACAAGCTTTACCAAATCAGAAACTTCACTGCCAGTTGCTTATGTTTTGGAATGTTTTTCTTTTCATTTTTTTTCAGAAGCTTATATGAGATTGTGCTGCCTCCATCAGAAAGTAAAATATATCTTAAGAAGAACTTCTCAAGAGAAATGCCACCAGGCATCCAAGCAAAGCACCAGCAGCAACCTGGAGTTAGAGTGGAGCAACCATCAAGTGGGAAAAATCGGATAATAATGATAGAGTAGAGTAAAATACACAAAACCAGATGACATATAGACAGATCTGAATGACAGGAACAAAGAGAAGGCATTCAAGGGGCAAAGAAAGAAAGTTCTGCCCAGAAAGAAATCTCCGGAGAAAGGGAATGTTCTTCCGGAAACCCTCGGACAGGGCCAATGCTCCTGTGGGTGGAACTATTTTATTTTCAGTCTTCGGACCCTTAAAAGTAATTTTGTAAAGAAAGTAAAGCTGATATCTATCATTGGAATCCTAGATGCCGATCATTTATGCACTAGAGGTGAACGCTCAGCGGTGACAATTAAAACAGAAAGTGATCAGCACTTTCCATCTTGGGCAGCACACAAACTGTAACATAGAAACATAACACAACGCAGCCACATAAACAAATTGAGCATGATCTATGATCGTACCTGAAGTGGAGTGTGGCCAAGTGAATCTCGAAGAGGTCTGACATTAGCTACAGGATGCTCAGGAGGCAATTCACAGACAATTTGATTTAATAACTGCAGTATTGAGATGACACCACATTGCGGAAAGACATGGAATCAATAAAGGAACAACTTCATAAAAAAATAATACTACCTCCGTTTCGCAATATTTGTCGTTTTAGCATTTTATTTTTGTTTCAAAATATTTGTTTTACAAAAACAAGGCAATATTTAATGACTTTTTTCCAACTTTGCCCCGATATAAATTAGCTCATTAGCCTCTCTAATTATTACCTCCATTTTCAAAAATTGCTTTTTTTCAAGACACACTCAAGGGAATTGGAACACTTTACACCAACTCATGTTCTTCAATACTAACATGTTGAATGTTTAAGGTTATATGGGCAATGTAATTTTCAAATTGGTGGATTCTAAATGCAAATTGGTGGAAGTTTCAATATGTGATTAATGTTTGGGATAGTCTTAATAAATTATTAATAAGGGTAAAATTGTCAACTATAATACAATCTTAACTTCTTAACATGTGTGAAAAAACCTTAAACGATAGATATTGCGAAACGGAGGTAGTAGTAATAAAGGAAAAACAGAAGGTGTTCTCTCTCAAAAATCTCATCTCCCTAATGTCACATTAAACAATGCAAAAAGCGAACTAGATAACCTAAACAATACAATGACTAAAATTAACCAATAAAAACCATGTTTATCATCACAGAAAAATATCTCACCTCAGCTTGCCGGCCAGCATGAAGTCTGACACCAGTAGCATCATACATTACCTGTAATACATCCAAATTATGAGCATGGTACAGATTCAAAAAAATGTTAATAAGATTTTGGTCCAAGATAAATTACTGTTGTAGAAGTAGTACAAGGCTTGAAGTAATGTTCATTGGGTTATATGGAAGTAAGGTTCAGTGGCCAATGAAGCATGTGTAGATGTATTCCTATTTTCTCACGAGTGAAACAAACTTGGGCAGGATTTGACATAAGTCAGCAGTTGAACAAAACTTTATAAGAAAGTTGACATCTTGAATCCAAGAAACTAAGTGCAGATAACATTATAACAACTTAAGCTTGTCTGAACAACCATGTTGTCCTAAAACCAGAATATCTTCTTTCCAAGTTCTGCATTGAATTTTAAATAAGATATTTCATGAGTCATAAAAAATGAGGTGGAATCGTTGAATAGAATAAACCCAGAAAAGGTACCATATCTGATGAGTTGAAAACATATGTTAAGGACTGCATAAACAAGCAGGCAATTCTAAAAGGATGGAGAAAACCTGGTTTAGAAAGTACATACAACACATGCCAAGACTAAGGCAATGGCAAATGATGATGCCCCCACTCCCTCTTCCAAGCCAATTGTTGTTGCAAGAGCCATGACAGTTGCTGAATGCGATGATGGCATCCCACCTGAGCCAATCATCCTTCTAGAATCCCATTTTTTATCCTTCAACCTGCATGTCTAAAGGGACATATTGAAAGATCAAGCAAGAAATAACTAGACGGCAAGATTAGAAACTGTCCATCTTAATAAAGGTTGGCAAGATTCACCAAGCGACTTTACACAATGTCAAAGAACAAAAAAATGTCATAACAATCACGTATTGAAGACAAAGTAGCATCCCAACCACCACCCACAGTCTTAAGAAAGCATTCTAAATAACCAAAAACATTTATAATCTACAATCTACATGATGAGGAATGATCATCATCAGGTAAAGACAACAAAATCTCTCCGTGACAGAGAACATGTTCCTTATGGACAAAGTCATAGAGAAGACTTATCACCACATTGCTTTCTTTACTTCAAGCAAATATCATGTTCTTTGACATGTAGTAGCAGGCAGAATAGCTTCTCTTTTGACTAAAAAGAGCTTCATCTCATAAAAATTTATGTAAGATACAGCTAACTCAAACAGAGAGTTTAATCTCTAAGAGTCAGAGATATCAATTGACCTGATATCTAGAGTACATGTAAACAGATCTTTCATTTTAGAATATAGGTAAGTTGTTTGCGACTTAGGACTCCACTACCAAAACCTTTTACTGATTCTAGCAACATCATGCCTAAGAACCAGAAAATGATCAATGGTGATGAAAAATTTTCTAGATCTCCAAAATTCAGTTAAATGTAAATGTCATGCAAACAAGCCCATACATGTTTATGGTCAAAGAAACTTGTCCAAGTCCTGAAGATGCAATCGAATGTAAGAGAATTCTACATAGAAGCATCTCTGTGTCCACCTATACAATTCTATCCTTTCAAGAGAAAATTGAAGTATCTTGAGCCAACATTATTCGAATCCATAACTTACACAAACGAAGAAGGACTTGAATATCTATCATGATGACTCTTCTACTTTTTAGGAGCCAACAGCATTAGGTGTTAAAGCTACAAATCCATAACTTACAAAAACTAGCAGAGGCGATCGGATTTTGTATTTGCAACGAACAAACCAAGCCACTTAGTGCGAGAATGGGATTGGATTATGCTTAACATTGAATAAAAAAACAGTGCCAGGGCTGCCGATGTATAACATTATAATTTCAAGATTAGAAGCAAAACCACAAAAGATGCTCCCTTTTCCAGGCTGACATAAGATATTCATATCAATAGTTACCGCAAAAAGTAACAAGCAAAGAGGAGATGGGAATTCAAGAATGCAACCAATGGTTAAAGACAGACAACGGAATCAACGTATATCAGGAATTACAAAAGGCCTAATCAATTAACCTAATCATACACTAAAAAAGCCGAGATTTCAAATGGGGAAAACAAAAGTGAAATCAGAACAAGAAAGAGAGGGTACCAAGTAGTGAAAGGCTTGAGAAACTGAGCGACAGCACAGGCAAGCAAGGCGGAGACGAGAGGCAGGTTGGCAGGCGCAATCGAGGAGCGGAGACTCGCCGCAGCGTCAGCGTCCGTCATCGCCCCGTCACTGGATCGGATCCCTATGTATCGCAATTGAGGAAACAAAGGATAACGATTGAGTTCAATTTCTGATGAGGAGCTGCGGCGGCGGCGGTCGGCGGAGGCGGAAGATCGGGATTTGGGAGATTTGATTTGGGGGAAGGTGAGTCACGCTCACGCGGCCGTCGAGTTGGGTGAAGCAACTCTGCTGAGCTTGACGTGGAGGAAATTAATTAATTGGTGGGTTTCGGCGGCAAGTGACAAAATTGACCAATCAACGTTCTTAATTCTCACACCGGGGGTTTTGCTTATTGCTACATTCAAGTTTATTTCTCTGGTGAAGCAACTGTTTTTATTACAACGTGTAACGCCATAAATATATCAAATTTGATAGATTAGTAATTAATAGTAATAATCTATATATAAAATTTAGAAATTTCGAAGCTATCCAAGCGAGCGCATATATGGATTGTTTCATTTAATTCTATTTTATCATATATGAAATTCAAATACTTTTTGTATGGATTTAAATAAGTGTATTTGTAATTCATGTTTATCCAAAAGAATCCAACAATTACCAATCATTTAAAATAAGATAGACTAAAGTTTAATTTAAATAAAATAACAAAATTAATATTTTATTTACAGTATTTATCATTTACTTTAACAAAAATTAAAATTTCAATTCTACATAATTTTTTTATAAATTTCTTTGCCTTGATTGTACAAAAATTAATATTGAGATCAAACATATTCTTTATGATACAATTTTTCAATATATTTATTTATGAATTTATGTTATAGAAAAACTAATTTATTATTATGAAATCATTTTTTATAATAGAAATTTATGATAATATGTACATAAAGATGTTTATTTCGCATACCTCGACACGAGGCTAAATACTAGTAATAATAATAAATATGGAAAATTATACTTGAGGGACTAGGATGTTTCAAAATTATTAAAGAGGGAATAACTTTTTAACTAATTAATTATTTTGATATGATATACATCAACTATTTATATTGAGGTGGGCAACAGAAAGGTTGCCACAAGTAAGTCAGTTTGGGAGATCGAAGGCAGTTCTCCATGGCCCGAACACGGATCGGAACGACCTCAAAATGCTCTTGCCATCAACCAAGTGTTGTGGAAACTCCAGACTTTTGCCTACATCGTCCTAGTTTGGATTACTAAAATTTATACAATTCATCTTTGGCAACAACTCAAGATTTGTAAACAAGTTCTCCAAGTAAATATATAAGTTTCTTTACATTTTTAAGCATATTATCTTTTCTTTGGTTGTGTTCTTCCACATTTTTGATTCTCGATCTTGGGCCAACAGATTCTATATTTTTTTGTTGTTGTTGATGATTATATTTTCATATGGTATTAGAGCCATAGGGCTCTGGTTTATTGTGTATCAAGATCCTTTGGTAAAGAATCCACCTGATGCCTTAAAACTAGATTTAAGTGGTCGTATTAGTGGACTTGATATAGAGTTGATAAACTAGTCCAATTACAAAATATGGAGAACTTGTATGAAGTCTTATCTTGTTGGAGAAGATTTGTGAGATGTTGATGACGATAATACAAGTTCTCCCACAAAATGATCCAGAAAACGCCGATGCACTCAAGAAGTGGAAGCAGTTAAATGCAGTGGCCAATTTCTCATGACTTGTTCGATCACATTATGCGGTGCAAATCTACCCACGAGATTTGGGAGACTCTTGATAGACTATTCAATAAAAAGGATAAAGTTTGATTGCAAATGTTGGATAATGAGTTGACAAAAATCTATGGTTAAATGTCAAAATTAAATTTTTTTTTAATTTTTATATTTAGCCACGGATTTTTCCATAGCTAAAATTTTAGCCACAAAAAAAATTCATGGCTAAATGTCCATTTTTTTTTTGTAAATTTTATATTTAGCCACGAATTTTTTTCATAACTAAATTTCTTTGTATTCTTAGCCTCGGAAAATCTGTGTTTCTGTGGCTAAGTGTCAAAATTATTTTTTTTTTTGTAATTTTTATATTTAGCCATGAATTCAGCAATGGAAAAATCCATCACCATGAAAAAAAAAAAATTGCACAAAATTTGGCATCAATCCATCAATGAATTTAGCGACAGATTTTTCCATGGCTAGATTTTTTGGTTAAGTTTTTAAATCCATAACTAGTAGCAACGGAAAAAATCTGTGGTTATTTCATTGTTTTCTAGTAGTGACTACACAAGGCAATCTTTCTATTGCCAAGTATGAAGAGACCTTTAGTCCTCTAGCCAAGATGATGTTAGGGCGGATGGTGTTATTAATTTTTGGCTGCTTTTCAAGATTGTACGTCATGACAACTTGATGTAAAAAAATGTCGTACAAAGAGCTGGATAGAGATATCTACGTGGAACAACCACCAAATTATGTATCTAAATTTCATCCTCATTATGTTTGCAAACTTAAGAAAGCATTTTTATGACCTCAAGCAAGCTCCTAGAGCATGGTATGGCTAAATTTTTCAATATTTACAATTATGTGGCCATGTTGCACCTAATTTTGATTCCAGATTATTTGTTAAACAGCGAGAAAGCATGCACTTGGTTGTTCTATTGTATATGGATGATGTGATGCAAAGGAAATTGAGAAGGCGCAGAACGAGCTTACCATAAGATTTGACATTAAGAGGTTGGGAGAGCTTATATCATTTTATTTTCCTATAAGTGAAAACTATAAAGCATTATATTTTTATTACTCAAGAAAGCTACGCCAAAAAGTTAATTGAGTGGTTTGGATTAAATCAAAGCAAGAAATGCTCCACTCCTATTGATGCAAACATAAAGTTGAGGCATAAAGAAGGTTCACTTCTTCGAGGTCCTCAATCATACCATGCGCTTGTTGGAAGTCTTTTATACTTTAACTATGATTAGGCCGGGCAATGATTTCTTAGTAGGTTTAGTTAGTAGATTTATGCAATCACCAAGGAAGCCTCACTTAAAACCCACAAAAAGGATCTTGAGCTATGTTAACTCAACTCCAAACGTGGGATAATTGGGGACTAATGCTTCTTTGGTTGGTTTCACTAATATTGACTCCGAAGACGTTTTGGATGATCAAAGATCAACATCACTATATGTTTTCCTTTGTGGGGGTACAAGTGTTTCTCACTGTAGCAGGAAACAAAGTTCAGTTTCTTTGTTAACTACCGAAGTGGAATACAAAGCTGCTGCTTTTGCTGCTCAACAATATATATATATATGACTTCAAAGACTTGTTGAGGATCGACATCTTTCTACAACCAATCCAATTGCTTGGAGACAATCTAAGTGCTATCAAACTTGCAAGCAATTCAGTGTTTCATGTGAGAACAAAGCATATCGAGCTTGAGCATCACTTTATTCAAGAAAAGTTCTTGATGGTGCTAGCAATGCCTTGAAAGTGCGGAACCAAAAAAATGTTGTCCACATCTTTACAAAGTCACTTCCAAAAGCATCTTTTGAGTTTCTTCGCATTAAGCTTGGTCTAATTTTTCTCTTTTTGAAAAAAAAAATTGCTTTACGATAGGAGTGTTGCGAATTAAAGAAGATTTTTTGGAATTAGTACTTGGATCCTTGACCACCATTTCCTAAGTGTGGTTGCATTTCTCTATGGTTGAATCACCAAGTTTTAGAATAGAATTTAGTTGTCCTTATATTTTCTGTAGTCCCTCTTATGTTTTCCATATTGACCAATCTTTTTATATGTATCCCAATATAATCAATAGATAGTCTAGATGGTTCACTTGAATAATATAATTAGGTGACTCCTTTGCTATTTTTTGCAACAAGTCAAGTTTGTAAATAAGTTCTCCAAGTAAATATATTCTCTTACAAGATTCACTCTAAAGTTTCTTTACTTTTTTTAGGCAAATTCTCTTTTATTTGATTGTGTTCTTCCACATTTTTGATTGTCGATCTTGGGCCAACAAGTTCATTTTTTTTAAGAAAAAAATTATACTTTCACAATGCAAAGTGGGAATTAGAGGAGGCGGATATCATTCTGGACGAGACAATTCATGAATCTGAATTTGATAAAGATCTAGTTAGTGTTCTCAAGCTTCTGCAAAACCGAGAAACACTCGAGGAAACTGTCGAATGGGGTGGTCGAAACAAGGACAAGAAGAAAAAGCAAACATGCAGTTGGTTGGCATTTACGGAGTACAAGAAGTAGACATTGACAGGAAAGACGAGTATGGACGAATTTCGACACCACTAGTTCCACTTAAAGGGGCCTGAAAAAAATGAAACGAGAAAATCATATGCGGAAATATCATGAGGAATTGAAGGTTAAGCAGGTGAAAAATATAAACACGCCAGCCCTCCCAGTGGAGAGAATGAGAGAAGCTCATGCTAAATTACAAACCATCTTATCTTAAGTGAATATGTTAAAGCAGGGCAAAGTAGTGAGATTCTCTTTCCTTATCTCAACCGCTCACTAATACATTTGGTGCGTATTAATGAGTGTAGGAGGAGATATAGCACCGTTTTGTAGTAGAGATCCGAACTGTCTCGCTGGAGGCTTGACCCCCATGCTTGGCGATGAAAGGTAGGGCACTTCTTAAATATCAAGAACAAGTCCAAGCTTGGAAATAATAGTGCCACCCGGAAGAAGTCCAAAACTTGAGATTTGTGTGAGAGTTAGAAATTTTGGTCCCTATATAAAGTAAAAGCACAAGTCCGATCACATTTTATTCTTGAGGTGAGTTCTTTTTTTTCTTTTTTTTTTAATGGGAATGGAGGGTAGTGTTAGAATACTTTGATTAGGATTATGATTTTTTTTTTATTATTTCTATTTTATTTAGGATTCTTGTAATTTTTATATTTCTATCTTTATATGGAGGAATTAGGAATTTATTATTTCTATTTTATTTAGAATTCTTGTAATTTTTCTATTTCTATCTTTATATGAAGGAGTTAGGAATTTATTAAATAATACAGCAACAGATTTTCTATTCCAATAATTATTATTTTTATGCGAGAATTTGAAGATCCTCGATCAATTTCTGGGTCCCAAAAGCTATTTTTTAGCCGTAAAATCAACCTGGGTCATCTAGAAGATCCCAAATCAATCAAGATTAGTCAAGGAACCTTCATGTGGTGAAATTGAGAGTAACACACGTACAAAGTGTGTGATACACCTTCCAATTTGAAAAATCAAATGGCTTCGTGTAGTGGAGCCATGAAATTAAATCATATGAAAGTTAAATGATATATATATATATATATATATATATATATAAATAGAAATACGACATTGCACTGCAAAAATGCAAGAAATGACCAAAATGTAAAGATGTTAAATTCCTAACTTCTACACTTATTAATTAGAATTGAGAGATTTTAGCCCAATTTGTCCCATAATATAAAGGTGCCTGTCGATTTAGTTCTAATTTTTGGAAAATGTCAAAAATAGTATGGAATGCGACGACCTGGTAACTTATATTGTTATTATTAATATTTTAATTAGGATTTACTTCCAATATGTGACAATTATCGTGTGAATATATGTGATTTGTAAATAAATGTGCATTACACTACATGCATTTTATAAAATGTGAGTATTCCTTCATTTGTTTTCTTAGCACTTGAAAAATACAACATATTTGGTATATTTCTATAAAATATGTTAATTGTTGAAAATTTTATTATGATTTCTGAATTTTATTATTAATAAAATTATTATTTTAATATTACTTTATAACATAGATCTTAAAATATTAATTTTGAATTGTGATTATTATTTGTGAAAAATTTATTTAAATAAATATTTTAGACCTGTATTTATTTTATTTTCGAAATTTCTAAATAAATTATACAATTTTTGAATTTTATAAATACAACAATATATTTTTTGACTTTATATGTATAATTTTCGAATTTTAATTTGATGACGCATATTTCCGTCCCACATTGGTTGGACACGAGTCACTTGTGCGCTATAAGAGCCCAAGTCCTCTCCTCCATTACGAGGCACCTTTTGGGTCAAACCCCCCCTTCCCCCCCCCCTCCCCTCTCACAGGAAAGGCCACCGTGTGGAAGGTACGGATATAGGTTCATCATTTGGCGCCCACCGTGGGGCCGTTAGGCTCCGCCCAAGTCCCTCGTCTGGGGGGCTTATGATAAGGCATAGATCGTCCCACATCGACTGGAGGCGAGACGCTTGTATGCTATAAAGGCCCAGGCCCTCTCCTCCATTGCGAGACGCTTGTTGGGACAAAACCCCCCTGTAGTTCAAGGGAACCCCCCGGGGTATTCACGGCAGGCGGGACAATACATCGTAGGGAAGGCCACCGTGTGGAAGGTACGGATTCCCTTGAACCACTGGGGGTTTTGTCCCGAAGGCGCCTCGCAATGGAGGAGAGGACTTGGGCTCTTATAGCGCACAAGTGACTCGTCTCCAACCGATGTGGGACGGAATATGCCTCATCATAAGCCCCCCTGTGGTTCAAAGGAATCCCCTGGGGTATCCACGGCAGGAGGGACAATAACTCGCAGGGATGGCCACCGTGTGGATGGTACGAATATGGGTTCATCATTTGGCGCCCACTGTGAGGCTGCTAGGCTCCGCCCAAGTCCCTCGTCTGGAGGGCTTATGGTGCAATGATGAACCCATATCCGTACCTTCAACACGGTGGCCTCCCTTGTGAGGTATTGTCCCGCCTGCTGTGGATACCCCGGGGGGTTCCCTTGAACCACGGGGGGGTTTTGTCCCAAAAGGCGCCTCGCAATGGAGGAAAGGACTTGGGCTCTTATAGCGTACAAGTAACTCGTCTCCAACCAATGTGGGATGGAAATATGCCTCATCATAGGCCCCCCAGACGAGAGACTTGGGCGGAGCCTAACGGCCACATGGTGGGCGCCAAATGATGAACCCATATCCGTACCTTCCACACGGTGGCCTCCCCTGTGAGGTATTGTCCCGCCTATCGTGGATACCCCCGGGAGTTCCCTTGAACCACGGGGGGATTTTGTCCCAAAAAGCACCTCGCAATGGAGGAGAGGACTTGGGCTCTTATAGCGCACAAGTGACTCGTCTCCAACTGATGTGGGACGGAAATATGCCTCATCATAATTATTTATAAACATAATCGTCGGATTTTAATTAAATGATTAAAGTCTAGATTTTTAATATATTTTATAATTGTTTTGCAAGAATATCTCCCATAATACATATATTAGTGGTGATTTATATATCTATATATACACACACATCCATATATATACTAGTGGTAAATTATATATCTACATATTCACACACACATCTATATATATACTAGTGGTGATTTATATATCTACATAGACACACACACATCCATATATATATATATATATACACACACACACACACACAAGGTAGTTAATAGCATGATATGTATATATAGTTATCCATATATAAATGAACGGTATATATATATTTATAGTGATGTGCATATATAAATATCCATATAGAATGTATGGTATATATATTTATATAATCATAATAACTTTGTGTCTAGATCACGACCCCAACCCCCATTTCATCACACACACACACATACTAAATCCCGCCTAAAATCCACACACCTAGAAAATCTTGTACTTCCTAAATATATCATACTATATCATTAGTATACCTTTCTATATACTTATATGTATAATTACCCCCCTTTCTAAACATATATATATATACACACACACAGTTACATTTACAAAATCCTTTCAAAACCCCTCTTTTTTCTTACATCTTTGAACACCTACATATATACATCTATACACCTATCCCTACACTTATAAATATATATGCATACATTAGTTGCATTTTATATATTCCCCCTACTTTCGTAAATTACTTTTGAAAAAGGTAGGAATATTGCATTAATTTCCTAAGCGGTGTAGGAATAGTTCTAATCTTATAAGTAGTATAGATTTTTAAGTTTTAATCTTATTATTTTTCTAATAGTAAAATCTCTATGTGTATTATGTGATCATTATATGAATAATTATGTGATTATTATTTTAATTACGTAAACATATGTACAAAGTTGTGAATATGTGAGTCTTATTTCTATAAGTTAGTTGTAGTAGGTGATCGTGATTTACATGAGTAAACGTATGTTTAAATTTATGGTAATATATTCGTATTTTAAAGTGAGTTTTATAAGCATAGATATTTAATTTTGTAAACAAAGCTTTTATCAAAATATGTTTAGCTTTATCAAAATACATTTTAGTGACAAATATTGAATTTTATACGAACATGGAAGCATGTCTTCCGTAAATTATGTGCTATGTGTGGAACTTGAATTATGTGAGTCGGGCCCAAATGTGCCAGAGTGGTCTGGGGTGTGTTCTGCCAGGTTGGGCTATTGAATAACCGAAAGAGTTCACACTCATTCCATCTCCTAATCCTTCCTTGAGTAGACGAAGTGATCTACTCAAAAGAGTGAGTTGTAGGAAAATATTGGCGTAACACCCGGGGTACGACCACCGGAGGATAAGGCATCAAGGAGAATTGTGTTGGTTGTATATATCAGTCTGGGTAGTCATAAGGATCACTGTCATGTGACAACGAAGGTAGAAAGTGCAAATACAGGTTATGTGTGTAACTAATGTGCAAATAACATACACAAGCGCCTTAGATAATTATGTGATATTTCTACTCCATCGTAGCGTTGACTCCTCTTTTCCAATATTTTTTAGACAGAAGAGCGGATGCATTTGAAGGGCACAGCGGAAACAACAGGTGTTTAAACGTATTTTACTCAATAAAGTTACTTTTGTATTTTTATTTTTATTTTTTGAAAATAGTAACGTTTGTATTTTGTACAAATTTTTATGTAAATTTGCTATGAATATAAAGGAATATCAAGGTCGTTAGACCCATTGGATAACATTATTTTTTCAAACTAGTCCCGTCGTTAAAAAAAATTAACGGAAATGGCATGTGCAAGTCATATGCATATACTATTTCCGTTAGTTTTCTATTCGTGGGACTAATTTGAAAAGAGAAAATTATCGAGTCGGACTAATTTGGGTATTTTCAAAAAATTAGGACCAAATTAACAACAAACTCTATATTTTAGAACCGACTTGGTAAAAAACTCCAATGAGTCTCTATGACAATTTTTTTATGATATGGGTAATGTGACAGTCTCAAAATAATCTAGGCATGGATTAGTCTAAATAGATTCTAGGTAGAAAAAACAAAAATCATCGAGGGACACACCCTCTCCACACATGCCAAGGGTATATAGGAAGGACTCTCAAGAAACCCTCCATGGGTGACCTCGAGGGAATTTGCCTCTACAATCCTCTAGATACCCTCGAGGGCGAAGCTTCAAAGGCTTATAACTAACAAATAAATCCCGCGTATAAGTCCTCGAGGATTCCATCCACAATGGTTTACAGACCTCTAATGACTTCACTTACACCCAACTCCCAAAACTCAACTAACACGTGATTGCTACTCATACTCTAACAAGCGGACACACCTGCACTCACTAACCATCACCGATACTGTTGTAAAAATTGTGTCAGTTTCAAGTGTAATTAATATTCCTTTATGCTGAATATCTTCAGCATTCTCCATCTTATTAAATACCAAGTATGACCAGATAGCCAATCCATAACGTGGTCCCTAAAGATAAAAACGTAATGGTTGGAGACTATTACCAAATCAATCTCAAAATATAGAGTTCATCATCAATTTGGTCCTAATCTTTTAAAAATGCCCAAATTAGTCCCACTTGATAACTTTCTCTTTTCAAACTAATCCCGCCGTTAGAAAACTAATGGGAATGGCATATACATGTGACTTGCACATGCCATTCTCGTTTGTTTCCTAATAGTGGACTAGATTAGAGAGAGAATGTTATCCAGTGAAATTGTTTTAAGTATTTTCAAAAAAATTGGGATCAAATCGGCAAGCACTTTTATATTATGGGACCAATTTGATTAAAATCTCTTAGAATGGACAAGTGAAAAATCAAGGTTTTCACACAGTGAAAAGAAATTTATGAATTGAAAATTAGTATCATGATTTTTAAAATTTAAAAGTAGTTTTTGGGAATTATCTCTGTACGTTGTTGCACATTGATTTTTCTTCTCTTCTTTTACGGGGCATATTAGTTCATTTAAACAGTGCAATTTTCATTCATGAGGACCAAACATGGTCAATATGTAGTGGCGGAGGGAGGCGACTGGCAGTGGCTGCAGCCGGCCCTCCCTCAATTTTTAAAAAAATTATTTTTAGTATATATATTTGTTAGAAGTTCAAATTTTCGCCCCTCCCCCTCCCAAAAAAAAATAAAATATTGATTTTTTATTTAAGTTATAAAATAAAAATAAAAATTTTAATTTTATATACTCAATTTTATTTTTGGTGATTTATTTTTGCCTAATGTCATTTATCATAATGAATTAAATTATCTCTTTTTCTCTTTCCTCTCTTTCTCATTAATGTTCTCTTCAAATTAAAATACTAAAATTTTTATTAGATTTTGCTTATATCTTCTATTCCAATTAAAACATAAAAGTCCTATTATAATTTGTTTTCTCTTTTTCTTTTGAAATAAGAACCTAACAATAAAGAAACCATACAATATTAAACGTTTTTTTGAAAAGCAACGTAGCAGGTGTACCAATTTTGAAATCTATACATTTATTTATTTCTTTTTATAATTAATTTTTGTGTAGAGATTTGAATATTAGAATTATTGATATGAATCTTGATAGTTGTTCAATATTAAACTTAATGAATCTTAATATTTATTTGTTGGACTATTGAACTTGAATGAATCTTACTAATTTGAAACTTGATATTTGATTTGGGGTGATTTGGAAAATGTGATGGCGGAGAAAAAAGAGAGAAGAAAATATGTTTTTTGATCTTTGACTATATGTTTTGATTGTGAGAACAAAGAGAGAGGGAGAGAGAGGGAAAAATCTATTTAATACTTTTTGAGTTTTGATTATAATTATATGGGTTTATGTCAACTTTGTTGAGTATTGTACAAAAAAAAAATTGTTTGGTTTTTTTAAGAAACAACTCGTTATCCATTATATTTGTTTCTTTTGAAACAAAAAATAACTTATTATTTTTTAATTTGATTGTAACACTTTTATATTGATCATATATGCACAAATGTAATAACTTTCGTAATTTTATATGTCAATGTTATATACAATATTTATATTTATATATTTTAATAACTAATGATTTCAAAAAAATTTCCTCCCCTCAATCAAATTCATGGTTCCGTTCTGTGCCAATATGAAATAATTAAACAATGGTGTCAATGCTATCTGGAATTAAAAAACGCTGTGTAAAGTTGAAAAAAACATAAACATTAGTGAATGTTCGTGACAGCTTTTTAGATTTAAATGAACTCTGAATCATGCATTCTACCTAATTACGATCCATTCGAAAGAAATGACGTTTGATTTTGGAACTTTTAGGTTCAAACTCAAATTAAATCGGACTCAAAAATTTAACTTAAAAACTAAAATTAACTGGAGTTGGGTTTTGGGTCAATTCAAAAATCCTGCAAATGAAATTTAAGGGCACAAAACCTAATTCAATCCAATCCAATTCGACCAAACCAAAAGTAAGATAACATTATATCCAATCTTATATCATCCACCACACTTAAAATTAAATTGAGAAAATTATTATATTATTAAATAAGAAGCTCTTAAATTATTTATAAAAAAAAACATAATGACTTGACTAATTAAGAAGGAAAAAAGTGAGATTTTATTAAAATGAAATTTTAAAGTAAATCATATTGAATATACTATTTTTATTTTATCTTTTATAAGAATCTGCCCTTTCACTTAATAGTTTAATTTTTTCCCTTTAAAATTAACTATTCTTTAAAGATTTATTATTGCATTGAAAAATAAATAAAAATTAATTAGTTAAATATATTGTATTTGTTTAGGATTTAATAAACTTTTAGTAAAAGAATATAATTAGTGCTAACTGAAATAAAAAAATTATTATTATTGATTGAAGAATCAATATTCATGAAAGAATAAAATAGAATCAGATTGACCATTAGGTCAATGTGGGAATTGAGATAGGGTTGAATTATTTCTTTCTTTTTTTTAGGTTATACCCCTCCTCAACTCAATTTGAATCCACGTGGCATACCTGAATGCACATTCATACTATCCTCAAGTCTATATAAGGTAATACTTTGTATGTATTTTTATTAAAATTTGAAATTTTATTGACCACAACGATAGAAATATACTGTATATTTTATAAAATTTCAAAATCATCTCATTAAATAATTTTTTTTAGCTTCTTCACTCCTTGACCAGAGTGTTACAATTTTACATTGTGTTGCGTGTAAAAGCAGTTCATGAGGGCATTTTTAGGTTTACATTTAAAGGTTCATTTGGATAAGTTTAAAACAAGTACTTATCGAGCCGTACTTTTTATGCTATTTTTTTTTTTTTTTTGGTTTTTTAACTCAAACAGTTTTACGTTTGGATCATTAATTAAAAATACTTTCAAAGGTACTTCCAATTGAAACTATTTTGAATAACTTCTAAAAATGGTGGATTTTTTTAAAAAAAAAATCTAGTCAAACACTTTTTTTTTCACTAAAATGTTTTTTTTTCCCAAAAAACTAGTACTTCTTTTATGTTTTTTAAGGGGGGGAAAAAAAAGACCCATCTAAAGAGGCTCTAAAAATGAAAATCTGAGAGGACAAGGCCTTGGACGTTTTATATTATTGTGAAAACCCATTTTTATAAGAGGGTGTTTGTAAAATAAAAATATTTGAATAGATAACCTAAATATTCGAACTAAAGCCCACTTGGCCCTTGCATGTACGGTGGGCCGGGGAATTGTTGAGGTTTTCGATTCCACAAAATGCAATTTATGTCACAATATCTACTTAAAGTATCTTCTATTAATAAAAGAAGGGGCAAAATTCACTTTCACCCCTCGTACTATTTGATTTGTATCAAACATCTCCATGTACTATGTAAAATATCAAATACTCCCCAAAGTTAAAGAAGTTGTGTTGATGGACAAAAGTACCCTTAGATCCAACAAAAAGAAACAAATTAATGATCCTAAGTTGCATTATTTAATCCATTAGACTTTTTTGTTTCACTTTGGAATTCATAATTGCATTAAGATGAGTTAATATTTTTTTTTATATTTTTTTCTTATTCTTTTTTTTTTAAATTTTGAGTTTACTTTGAAAAAATGTATAGCTAAAAATTTAAAATTAAATTAGTTCTATTTCAATCATGCATTTCAACTTTACAATAAAAATATTTATACTGTTGAATGATGAAGCTAAGTTGATTTGAATTTTTACATTAATATTTTATATTGTTTAAAGTGAAAAATATAGGTTTATCTATGTATATATTAATGCTTAGGTAACTGATTTAAATTTTGTAATAAATTAAATAATTTCAAGGAGTATATATAATCAAACTAACTAGTATCATTTAATGGTCTAATTAAATAATGCTATTATAAATATATTATGCATGGATCAAATATATTGACTCCTTTAATTTTCAATTTGTAGGTATTTGTGAAAATAAATTCAAAATATTAAAAGCGGGGAAAAACCTTTGATTTATCTTTAATGCAATTAATATTCTTTGAAGATGAATACATACATATATATATATATATATATATTGGATCCTTTCTAAAGCTGTTTATTTATTTTAAATCTAAATACAAGGTGTTTCATTTAATAAATTTTTAAATAAGATTGGCTCAAGTTGATGAAATTTAAGGGTGTTATGGTGCTATATAATTCATTTTAGAGTGCAAAATGAACAAATGTTTTCTTTTAACCTAAGGCCATTTATGTCCATCAATATAACACTTTTAGGCCAAGGGAAGTATTTGATGTTTTTCATAATATAAGGATGGTATTTGGTTCGAATCTAATAGTACGAGAGAGCAAAGTAAATTTAACCCTAAAATAAGCAGAATGAATTATGATCATCGAATGCATATTTGTGGATCGAAACGCGATTTGTTAAAAATGACCACGGGGTGAGTATGTATTTTTTTTTTCCTTGTTTCACAAGAATTAAGGAGTGCAACTTCATATATTCCTATTGATGGTATTAAATCATTTATTCTATTTTTCTAACCCAAACATATATTATATTAGGTGAATTCATGACACATATTCTTCTTGTATTTCACCTTATAGGAATAGTGTAGTACTTAAGTATGAGACTATTGAATATAAAGTGGAACAGAACCTAATTCGGCTATTGTGACTAAACCATCATTTTTCAATTTTTAGTAAATCTTCTCAATTTGTTCCTTTTATTTAGAAAAGAATAACCACTAATATTTATAAATTCTATAATTTTCTATTGATAAATGCTTTTAAGAGCTTAGTGTTAAAATTCTTTTTCTCTTTTCTATGGATAAATGTCCGCTAGTTGGAGTCGGATCAATAAGAGGTTGGCTTCATGAAGTCTTAATTTTCCTGTTTGATTTATAGAATTTCGCTTTATTGATAAAAAGAGAGAGAAGGAAATAAAAAACATAAGAAACTATTTAGCATCCAATTTAGTTAATTAAAGAACTGATTAGCGAATTTTCAATGTACGAGCGACAATCTAAGGATGGCAATGAATCCAACTTGTACTCCGATTGTGCTCTTGAAAAGCCCGAACCTGTCTCTACTAGGGCAGGTTTTTAGAGCTCTCACAAATCTTAAAATATAATTAATTCTAAAATTCGGATCTACTTCAAACTCATTAGTAAAATACTATATATATATATATATATATATATATATATTATTATTGTTACATATACGTTCATATAATATATATTTTTAATAAATATATATTACATCTATTTACTCACATATAAAATAAATAAATATAATATCTTGAATATTAGGATAAGCATATAATATTAGTAAATGAACTTTGCTCTCATTATATATACAAATAATTATGTCTTCAGTATATTGAAAAGTAATTATGATATTATTTTTTTCAAAAATATATATTTATTTTATCAAATCATAAAATGGGTCTAATAAATCCAACCCATCAAATCCAACAAAATCATGCCGGGACGGCCATTAGATTTTGTCGTAGCACTGCAACCATGTAATTCCACACGTAGCTATTGACAATTTTTGTTGTGGATCATAGAATTTTCCATTATCACGTGCACGGGACAGACCAAAATTTATTTGAAATCTATTATTTGACGTTGCTTTTTCTTTCTTTTCTTTTATTTTTATTTTTCTTTTCCAGTGTATTCTAAGAAACCCATCATCCAATTTCCGGGCCCATCACTCTCTGTCGTTTAGTCTCTATGGCTTAGAAATCTCTATAGGGGGTTTGGTCGATCCTACCTAATTGGATAGGTGCCGAGCTCCCCAATCAACAAATAAGACAATGACATGTGTTCATTGATTCTCTTTCTATCTCTTTTTTTTTTCTTTAATTGTTTTGTGTTGTTTTGTGTTTATATCAATTTATATTATAATTCAAAAAAAAAGTTGTGTTTTGTTCTTATTCAAAATTACACTAATTCTTGGGTTATAGTAATTTTATCTTAAACAATAAAATAAAATAAAAAATTACAATAATTAAAACGGCAATCTAAATATTATGATTAAAAAAATATAAAGATGAGAAAAATAAGATTTACATCAATTCAACTCTTGTTATACTAATTTTATTATTCCAAATAGAAAATAAAAAATTAGATGGCAAATTAAATATTATAATAGAAAACATAAAGATGAGAAAACAAGATTTACATCAATTATAAGATATACCAATTTTATTTTTAAAAAATGAAATGAAAAATTACATTAATAAAAAATGACAAACTAAATATTATAGTAAAAGAATAGAAATATGATAAAATTTCATAATTTTTTGAAATTTGCCGGCAAAATGAAAAACAATAATTTTTATTATATAATTTATAAGTCTCTATTGGGTTTGTAAAGGAATAGATTTTAGAAAATAATAATTGGTTATGCTATAGTACACACACAAAAACATAGAAAAAAATAGAAAAATAACAAAAAATAAATAAAAATGAACACTTGTCAAGCATGGTACGAGTCTGACATATGCTAAAAATTAGTGGCTTTTGAATGGGAGACGTGGTCGCAGACTTGCAATAAAGGTAAGTAGTATTTGTGGAAATTTGCCCAAAGGCCCCAAACAGTCCGAGCCGCACGTTTTGATGGTAATTTTCGTCTCAAAACATATCGAACCGCATCCACATATGTCATGTGTATGTGTTTAAATAATCATTTTATTTACGCATAAACCCTTCAGTGTGTAATTTGAGTTTGATATATATCACAAACTCGTACTATAAGTATTAGTTTATGTAATTATGGGGTTATATAAACCTAATCCTTATGCCTTTTAGAATTAATTATATTTACACAATAGTCAAAATACACTAGATTGCTGATTGTACCCTTCTTACATGAAAAGTCACACTAATGGGCTTTTTTTTTTTCATAGATCGGGTGTTTATATTTTGTAATTCAAATTTAGTCATGTGTTATGTATTAAATTTTTTATAAGATATATATAATACGTACTTGAATTTGAACCATAAAATATATGAGTAAAACTCATTCAACGGATCTATATAAGAATTTTTCCACACTAACATACACCCACTAGTCATTATGAAACTACAAATACGACTTGTTGGGTGTCTCTTCTTGCAAGGAAGAAGTGTTATAAAATATAGCACAATAAAATACTATATTATTTAATTATTTTAATGATTGTCTACGTGTTGGGTGTATCTTCTTGCAAGGAAGAAGCGACAATTAATTGATGGAAGACTCTACTACTTATTAATAGACGCGTTTGGAAGTTTCAAGAATTGAAGAGAGTGAGCTCCCAAAAAAGATGGAGTGGAAGAGATGCTTTGTGAGAAGAAAAACACAACTTGTCATCCAAATTTTCGTTACGAACGTGCATTTCGTAATCAAGTGACGGCCGCGCGGTGATTCTTTTTTCAATCAAGCTGAAATTTTACAAATAGATATTAGACACATTGATTTAAATTTTGGATGATCAAATTTGAGATTGAACGATCAAATTGTAAGCTATACGACTCGGCATTCCAACATTGTTTAGTTGATATTTTTGAGAGAGTCTTTGTCGATTTTTTTTTTTTTTTTTATGATTTCTACTCTTGTATTGAGTAATGTATTTGTGCTTGTAAGCCGTCAAGAGCATACATGTCGATATTTAATTTTTTGTTTTTGTGATTTTTACTCTTGTATTGAGTAATGTATTTGTGCTTATAACCCGATTACATGACGGATACCAAACTTCTACCGACCACTTTCCCACCACAATCCTGTCCGGTAGAGATTTGGGATCCACATTGGTAATAACCCGATCAGTAATCACATTTTGAGGCATATTTCTATATCCTACCCAATTGCTGATAAGGATTTAGATACAAGCGGACCAACTTTTCTCTCTGTCTTCTCTCTTTTTCTATTTATTGTTGTAATTTTGAATTACTTTTCAATATATATCACATTGCAAATGGCAATGTACCTTGTCCGGTCCCTATCGTGACTGAAATCGATATCTTTTTGCGTCATTCTGAGGACCACGATTTCTTGCTGAATACATACCACAAATTTGAATTAAAGTGCAACCATGCTTTTCTCTCTTATTAATTGCCAGGCAAATTACATCAACACTTATTAAAATCTAATGTAATTATAAATTAGATTAAATGATTTTAAAAATTATAAATATTCCTTTGAGGTATGTATTTGTTTAATAAAATTCATTATTTATCAAAGCAAAATATAATTACAAGTTGTATTTCTATTGTTTTCCATAGGTTTTTTAGATGTAATTTGCATGATTTTGATAAGTTTAAGACTAGAAACTATATGTGAAGTCAATTTCACCAAAAAAAAAAAGTAACGGCGATATCGAATTATAAATGGTGATATTCGATGGTGGTTGTATTGGCATAAAATGAAATTATTCCGCGAAGATTGATAGAATAACAAAATTGATTTGAGGGATTTTATCCGGTTCAAAGAAGTGCATTGTTTGATAGTCGGGTTGATTATTATGGTTACAAGAAAGTTATATTTTGAACATCTCTGTTAATATATATACAAGAAGGTCCTAAATTTTGAGGGGTATTTGTAGTTTAAAACAAAATGAATTATTTTGTAATCATACCATATCTTAAGAGATGTAGATGTAATTTGTCCCTAATTGCCAATGAAATGTGAGAAACTTCAAATTTAAATTTCTTTATCATACCATATCTTAAGGGATATAGACGTAATTTGTTCCTAATCGCCAATGAAATGTGAGAAACTACAAATTTAAATTTCTTTTTCTTTTTGTTCAAATAAAAAAACGGCTTTGTTTGAACCCTAAGTTCTGTATGCATAAAAAAAAAGAAAAAAGAAAAGAAGTTTTATATTATGTTATATACTTCCCTCGCAAACAAAATCATTATGTAGCTATTTCATTTTTGGTTTTTATAATCACGCACAACACCACACATACATTGCAAAAATCGAATCCTATTATTACATGTTCCACGCCTTTTAAAAATAGGATACACCTATTAAATCAAAACTCCCTCATACTATAGCTAATCTTTTTTCTTCACATCTTTTGTTAGAAAAAGCAAAGCCTCTCTAACTAACCTCTATCAAATTCAAGTAATACAATCGAAATAATAATAACTATCAAATTAGGCACACTCAATGCCGTGTAAAATAAAAATGAGATATAATACAATAAAAAAATTAAATTTTAATATAAATATATATCTTTGTTAACTATTTTATTACTTATAGTATCTTTTCAATTACTTATAGTATATCTATAAAATTTATGATAAGCTACCTAATGAAAGATTTGAAATAAAATTAATTGTTTGATTAAAAAGAAATAGAAATATAAAGTAGAAATATTTTAAAAAGAGGAGTGTGAAAGAGAAGAGGGATGAGAATACAAAAGAACAAATAAAAAAAATCGTTGTTGGAAAGAAAATAAAGGATTAAGGAGAGGGAAGGTGGTTAAAGATTAATAAGGGCACCTTCGAAATTTCACAATTAAACATAGCGAAAGAAAAGTTAAAGGCCTTCACAGTTAATACACAGTGTAGATAATAGAGGAGAGGGAAAAGTAGTTAAAGGATATTTCAAAAATATCATAATTACGCACAAAAAAAGAAAAGAAAGTCAAATCATTCACACTTAATATATAATATAGATAATAACTAAAAAAATATTGTATACAGTATATATATGTATGCAATATATTTGTATACAATTAGAGGAAGAATCAAGGGGGGGCTAGCGGGTGTGGTGCCCCCTCGAAAAAAAATAAAAATATCTTTAATATTTTATAAAAATTCGATCTCGCCCCCACCCCACCCCCCTTCCCCAACTCAAACAAAAAATTTTGACTCCTCGCCGTATACAACATCTTTCCTTTTTATTTTAAAAATAAAATACTTAGATCCCCAAAGTACCCATTTTCATTCTCCCCAAATATATATATATATATATATATATATATATAACATCTTTGGTAAAAACTGTTCTAGAAAAAAAAAAAAAGGAAGAGAACATTTTCATTCTTAAGAAATAATTCAATCATTTAATCATGAAAAATTAATTTACATCTATATAATTGTTTGGGCCCAAAAATAAATTTTTGTATAAATTCGGAGTGGGCTGATTTTGGTCCTTTTCGCCACGCCGAAATGAATTAGTAAGGCCCATGCCACTTCGACGCGTCCACAGAGCCCATGTTGGAGGCCCAGGCCGGAATGAAATCACGGCCCATGGCCCAGTCGGCCAAAAATATAAAAATAGAAAATAAAAATAAATTTAAATTCAAACCCCTCACTTTTAGGGGTTGTTAGATGGAAAATAACAGATTGGCTAAAAATAGGCATTGTTGTACCTGCACATGCCTAAAATAAAGGCCATATGGTGCTAATATTTGAAATTTAAATAAAGATGGCAGCAACTGCCACTTCTAGGAATAAGGCCGGCCATTCATCTTTTGGCCATGTTTGAATAAATCATTTCCAGCTCCAAGAATAAAGGAAGGCAGTTGCAGCTTGAAGCCTATAAAAGAAGAGCTGGATTCTTCAGAAAAACACATAACGTCAATCAACAATCAACAACAATTTCTCAATCAAGAAGTCCACACTTCTCTGATTCTTAGCTTAAATGAACAAAGAATAGCTTTAGTTCAAGTAGGTAGAAAATCGCTACGGGGTGTTTGTAGCCATACCTCATTCGGCTCGAAGTGAGGATATCAATGCACTCATTCCGTAACGTCACGAGGTCGTAGCCATCACTCACTCAGATTGGGCTCGGTTCGAGGTGAGATATCAATGCGGCGGAGTGGTACCCAGCATTCATATCGAGCGCATGCATGAAGAGGAGTACAGACGGAGTCAATCAATGCTCGTCGGAGTGAACAGCCTTTGAAGACATATACAGGTAGATATGGCCGGAGTCATCAATGTGGCCGATTTGTAGCTAGAGTTCTTAGGGACTGCTCAATGCATCTCTGTCATAGATATAGGCCCGAGTCATCAATGCGTGTGTTTGTAGTCGAGTCCTGTAAAGTCCATTTGGCGAGTAGCTATCGTCTTCGAATTTATTTCCTCTTCGATTTAAACTTTCTGACCCTTTTCGATATTTGAGAGTGCTAAATTATTAAGTCCTACATTCAGTTGTAGGCAAGTAGAACCTCAGGGGTAGTGTTTGCCTACTCCAATTCAATCGCTTTTCAGATAGAAGTCTTAGGCGCATCACTGTTTCATTTCGATTCACACTAATTCCATTTCGAACCACCTCACATTCACTCTGAACCACAAGACTTCCACTTGTGTGCTCCTGCACACTGGCACGCCCGCACCCGAACACAAAGAAGCTCACTTCGAATCGGCTGTTTTCCCATCGAACTCGGCCGGTTCGAACCCTGAGCGGCCACTTCGGCGCGGCCGGAAGAAATTTATGCAAACATATCTTTCTGGCACGCCCAGTGGGACAGCATTTCAGCTTTCGAAAAGGTTTTGTCAACATTTAGGTCTTAGGAAGCACGTTTTATTTCAGTCAATTGCATACTTGCATTCTATATTGAAAACTCACAAAAAATTAAAAATCAAAATTCAAAAACAGCAAGCTATGGCACCACCACGCTTAAGGAGCCAAACTCGAGCTGACCTCGGTTCAGACAGTGGAAGCGAGGCAGCTAGTGATCAGAACGAAAAGATGAGTGGACATAATCCACCTCCCAACGTTCAGGCTATCATTGACAGGCTCGAGCGAAATCAGAGAGCGCCTGAAGAGGCGCCGATTCAAGAAGCACCCGCCTTACTGGCCAGAGTGGCCAACTGTGGCGAAGACGCACTATATGTAATGGAAAAGTGGATCTTGGAGTCCAATCGGAGATTCCAGGAGTTGATAGAAAGACAACGTAAGGAAGAATCGGAGAGGGCCGAACAGATGGCCTCCATGTTAGAATCACTCCGAGTAACAGATCCACATTCCGGAACAAACTTGCGCAGCGTGGCGTCAAGGATGGACAACGTTTCGCTGGTAAGAGAAACCCCACGACGAAATGAGGCCGAACAGCATCACAGGCCCGACCTCGCCGATGCACGGCCAGAACAACTGAACATTGGAGGAAATGATCGTCGTGGAAGGTACCTTAATGTTGATACTGGCAAAAGAGTGGCGTTCGAATCCAGAGGAATACTCTTGGAAGGGGAAGGATCGGGCTCCAGAGATCATTTCGATGGACCTGAGATCCCCTATGCCATGCCACACATGGCAAGGAGGCCCCAACCTGCCACCACTGCCGCAAATCCCACCAATCGAAATGACAACACAGCCGTGTCTCGACAAGAGATACAGGAAATGTTGCGACAGGAGTTGGCAAGGCATAAACGATCAGCCTCACCACCCAGGTATTCTCGTCCCTATCCCCCTCATATCGACACGATTCCTTTTCCCTCAGGGTTTAGGGTCCCTATTTTTACTTTGTTTAATGGGGATGGGTCACAAACCACAATTGAACATATTGCTAAATTTACCACACAATGTGGAGAGATCGGAATGGACGGTGACTTAAAGTTACGTTTATTTCCGAATTCATTAACTGGAGAAGCTTTCTTGTGGTACATTAGACTCAGACCTGGGTCTGTTCCCGACTGGCCTAACAATGGAGAATCTCTTCCATAGTCATTTCTATCGACTACCCCCTGAGGTATCCATATCGGAATTAACCAATATGAGACAAATGCCAGGGGAGTCAGCCGAAGAGTACATGGGGAGATTCGTCCGGGCCAGACACTTTTGCCCAGTGATCATGGCTGAGGAAGGTTACATAAGCTTGGCCATAGGAGGCATGCACCTCGAATTAAAAAAGAAAATGTTTGGCCAACAATTTGCATCAATTTTTGACTTAATGAGGCATGTCACTGAATATGAGAAATTGTTAAGAGAAGAGAATCGAAGAGGGCATCACGGTAAGGCCACTCATTATCAAGTTGGCCTAGCCGAAGTCCAAGATGACTTGGTTAGTGTCGAAAAAGAACAATGGGAGAACGAAGTGGGCTTAGCCCAAGTCGTTTGCCAAAAGAACACGGTTTGCCCGGCTTTAATAAAACCAAGAGCATTACAGCCTCACATCAAAATGCCTCCTGGCATGCTGAATAAACCAGAGTTTCGTTCTGAAACAGAAAGGCGCTATGGTTTCGACGTGTCGAAAACCGAAGCTATTTTTGACCACTTATTGGCTGATGGCAAAATAAAAGTACCTAATGATCATAGAATGCCAACGGCCAAAGAGCTGGAAGGCAAAGTGTACTGTAAATTTCATAATGCATGGACTCATAACACTAATGACTGTTTGGTTTTCAGGTGGATGATTCAAAGCTGCCTAGACAACGGCACGTTGCGCTTTCTGCCGGAATGGATGAATAAGAAAATGGGAATTGACAAAGAACCATTCCAGGCTGAGGGAGTAAACATGGTCAACGTTCAGGATGACCCAGTCGAAAAGGAAAACCAACAAGCTGAGCAGGAAATAATACAGTCAGGATGGCAATTAGGCCTTTGTGCCCGATGTCATTCCGAAATGGCAACAATGCCATGGGTCTATCCAGTTAACGCCTACTATCCTTGGGCCAATCCCATGGCCAACTTTCCCATGGTTCCACAGCCGCCTATGGTGCCTTATCCTCCTCCAATGCTCGGGGGGCATTGTGCCAATGGCGGCTCATTGCGGGAAAATCGGGATAAGAGAAATCGAAGTCCTTCCCGAAGGTCTGACAGAAGTGATAAAAGGAGGGCACCCTCTAGCCCACCTCGAAGACATGAACCAACTCGAGAACCGGTCCATTCCAGGTTCATTAAACCGCCAGCAGTCCAGGAAGGACGTTGGACGGCAGTAAGGCATCCTAAGTTCCCAAACGGAAGAAGTCCTCGTGAAATGACGAGAACACAGTATCGAAGACATTTGAGGCAACGAAAAGAAGCTGAAATACTCAAGAGGGAAACAACGAAACCCATCAAGGGTAAGGCAGTGATGCCAACAGAGCTAAAAAGCCAGATAGTCACCCCGACTGACATTCAATCGAAGAGAAAGGTCGCCGATCCAATAATGTTGGAGACCGATGTATCAAAGATTGATGTCTCGGATAGACCAGATTGTGTCGGAGAAGACGATCTGAGTGAATGGATCGTAAAGATGGAAGAACTAAAACAGATCGACAAGGAGTTGCCAATGGAAACCACAGGCGTACCATCATCCAGTGGCGACGCTGTCAACATGGAGTGCAACATGGTATGGGCATTCCCTTCCGATATTAATGCTAACAATAATTCGCAGGATGACACAGAAGGGAGCAGTGAAGTCTGGGATGACAGTGAACCGGTAGCCTTCTTTGTCAGCAATCCCGAACAAACGGTCCAGAAGAGCAAGACGGTCGAAGAGATCAAGGCTTTGTTCCAGACACCGCCGCCAAGCATGGCGAAACATGTAAAACCTCTCTTCGTGGCTGGCCATCTCGATGGCAAGCCTACTGGGAGAATGCTGGTTGACAATGGAGCCGCAGTAAATATCATGCCTCTCCAAACCATGAAACGCATAGGAAAGGAGAAGGCTGATCTTCTCAAGACCGATGTGGTGATTAGCAATTTTGCTGGAGGTAAAGCGGACATAATGGGCATCCTGCCAATCGAAGTAAGTATTGGGAGTAAGACAGTCACTTCTGCTTTTTTCGTTATAGACGCAAAGACTTCGTACAATGCCTTGCTTGGAAGGGATTGGATCCATTCCGCCATGTGCATCCCTTCAACCTTACACCAGTTCTTGGTATTTTTGGGAGATGGCGAAAACGAACCGGAAATGGTAAAAGCAGAAGAAAGGCCGTTTACGGCTAATGTGAATGTAGTAGAAGCTAGGTACTACTCCGACAATGTCGGACCATATAGGTTTATCGGACAGGACAAATATGGCCGTCCGCTTTGTGCCACTTCATCCGTGGCGCCGGTTAGTTTAGAAGTAGCAATGACTAAGGAGGTTAGCAGGCCTTGCAACATCGAAGAAAGGCCGCTTTCTACTTTTCAAAACGTTGATTATGAATAACGTCGACATAGACGAAATTGTAATAATTCCGGATAGCGCCGGATCAATAATAATAAATAACACTTTGGCCTTATTGGCCAAAGATCTTTCCGATTACTACAATTGTAATGCGGATGTAATTTATGAGCATGATCAAGATCTCACTTCGACTGATGAGATCACGATGAAAGAACTGAGTGCCGCTCCGGCAAAGCTCGATGACGTTAGGATTCAAGTTCAGGATCCTGTAATCGAAGTGGAGCTTGGCAATGAAAACGATCATAGGCCCACATACATTAGTGCTTTATTAAGCCATGAAAACAAAGAGGCCATGATCAACATACTCAAAGAATACAAAGACTGTTTTGCATGGAATTATGATGAAATGCCTGGTCTCAGCAGAGACTTGGTGGAACATCGAGTACCCATTTTGCCTGGGTTTAAGCTACGCAAACAGCCTCTCCGACGCATGTCCGAAGAAGTCTGTGTGTTGATTAAAGAAGAGATTCAAAGGCTTCTTAAAGCAGACTTCATCGAAGTGGCCAGATACCCCGAATGGGTGGCCAATGTCGTGCCAGTTATCAAAAAGAATGGCAAACTGAGAATTTGCATAGATTTCAGGGATTTAAATTTGGCATCTCCGAAAGATGAGTATTCAATGCCAATGGCCGACATGATGATAGATGTCGTCGCAGGGCATGAGTACTTAACTCTCGTCGACGGCAATGCGGGATACAATCAGATCTTCGTAGCTGAAGAAGATATCCCGAAACTGGCATTCCAATGCCCGGGGGCGCATTGGTACCTTTCAATGGAAGGTTATGCCGTTTGGCCTTAAAAATGCTGGAGCTACGTACCAACGAGCTATGAATTGCATTTTTCATGACTACATGAATGACTTTGTCAAAATCTACATCGACGATCTCATCATTAAGTCTACTAGCTTTGCTCAGCATTTAGAGCACCTGGTTAAGGCCTTTGATAGGATGAGAAAATTTCAGTTGAAATTACACCCGCTGAAATGCGTGTTCGGAGTGGCCGCAGGCCATTTTCTTGGGTTCTTAGTGCATAAGAAAGGAATCGAAGTGGAAGCTAACAAGGCAAAGGCCATTTTGGCCGTCCAGCCTCCTCGAACCAAGAAAGAGCTTCAACAATTTCTTGGAAAAGTCAATTACTTGAGAAGGTTCATTTCGAACCTGGCAGGCAAGACCAAGATTTTCTCACCCTTATTAAAGTTAAAAGACCATGACTATTTCGAATGGTCAGAAGAACATGGGCAGGCATTTGATAAGATCAAGGAAGCTCTGACTTCCCCTCCTGTGATGATGCCGCCGCGAAAAGGAGAACCGCTTAAGCTTTATATTTCGGCAGCAGACAAGACCATTGGAGACTTTTTGGCTCAAGACGACAAAAATGGTCTTGAACGAGCTGTGTACTACTTAAGCAGGCATTTAAGCGACACAGAACAAAGATACCATCCGATCGAAAAGGTGTGTCTAACCTTATATTTCGCATGTATCAAGCTATGACACTATTTGCTACCGGTAAAGGTTCTTGTAATCAGTAGCGTTGATGTGGTCAAATACATGCTTTCGAGATCAGTAGTACGTGGTCGGATAGGCCGTTGGGCCATCCACCTGATGGAGTATCAGCTACAATTTGTTCCACAAAAAGCGGTGAAGGGCGGCCGACTTTCTCACCGACCACCCCAGTATCGAAATAGATAACGAAGTAGCTCAGCAAATCGAAATACTATCAGTATTCGTTAAACCCTGGATCCTCCAATTCGATGGATCGCGAACAGACAAAGCATCTGGGGCTGGCGTTGTGGTCACTTCACCATCAGGAATCAAGACCGGCATGTCGGTCCAGTTCGATTTCCCATGCACCAATAATCAGGCCGAATATGAGGCCTTGATCCTTGGACTAGAATTGCTACGTGAATTGGGGGCTTCTAGCGTCAATGTGACTGGAGACTCCCAGCTCGTCATTAAACAAATCCAGGGCACATTCCAGTGTCGAAATCCCATATTGGATATATATATTTCCACGGTAAATGCTTTACTAATGGGATTCGACGAAGTGACATTTCAGCATGTGGCTAGAAAGTCTAACTTCGAAGCCAATGAGTTGGCTCAGATGGCCACTGGGGCAGAATTTCCCTAAAGTTTGTAGAGCCGCCAGTTATACCATTACAAGGCAGGCCTATCCCTCTCATCTAGAAAGAACTAATGTTTGCGCCATAGAAAGCGTCATGAAGCAAGCGGAGGATTGGCGCGAACCAATATTAAGGTATTTAAATGATCCTTCTCAAGGAGCACCTCGAAGAGTCAGAATGAGAGCGGCCAACTATGTAGTTCTAGGAGGTAGCTCGCTGTATCGACGAGGTCATGATGAAGTGCTCTTGCAATGTGTCGGACAAGATGAGGCGATGAAAATCATGATGGAAGTCCACGAGGGGGTATGTGGAGCTCATCAAAGCGGCCGCAAGATGGCATGGTTGATCAAGCGATATGGCTATTTCTGGCCAAAAATGGTGCAAGACTGCCATTGGCTGGCCAGAGGCTGTGAAAAATGTCAGCTGCATGGTCCAATTCAGAGAGTACCATCCGAAGAGATGAATCTAATTGTGAAACCTTGGCCATTTCGATGTTGGGCCATCGACCTAATAGGGGCCATTTTCCCTTCCTCGTCGAAACAGCATACCCACATTATCACCGCCACGGACTATTTCACCAAGTGGGTAAAGGCCATTCCCCTCAAGCAAACCGATCAGGGAACAGTAGTAAAATTCATCAAGGAACACCTGATACATAGATTTGGGATTCCTCAAACTATCGTAACGGATAGGGGTACTATGTTCACAGGGTCGGAGATTCAGGCTTTTGCCACCACATATGGCATCCAACTCACGCATTCCTCGCCGTATTATGCACAAGGGAATGGACAAGCCGAATCCACCAATAAGACCTTAAAGAATATCATCTCAAAGATGGTGGAAGAAAATCCTAGGGCATGGCACCTATTGCTCTCCGAAGCGCTATGGGCTTATCGAACTAGCAAGCGCTCCAGTACGGGAACCACCCCATTTCGACTCACCTATGGCCATGATGCAGTTCTGCCCATGGAAATCAACGTGAGGTCCGCACGAATAGCCCAGCAGAATAATCTCACCGTTGAGGAGTACCATTATAAAATGATAGACGAATTAGACGCCGTAGAGAACATTAGGGTACAGGCGTTAGATTCCATCGAGGTTCAGAAAAAGCAAGTTGCTAGAGCCTACGACAAAAAGGTCAAGGCCAAGAGATTCCAAATAGGAGACCTAGTATGGAAGGTGGTTTTTCCTTTGGAGAAAAAGGATGCAGCGTTGGGAAAATGGAGCCCCAATTGGGAGGGCCCCTTTTTGATCCATTCGATAACTAGAGGGAGAGCCTATTTACTAGAAAACCTGGAAGGGAATTTGCTCAGGGATCCAATCAATGGCAAGTATTTAAAAAAGTATCACCCTACCTTATGGGAGACACTGCCACTAGAACGCCGAATTAGCCTAAGTCAAAATGGCCTGTAAGGCCAATCGTACTTAGGACATTTTTTGCTCATTTGTTTATCTCAGTTCAATCATGCCATTTATGCGACTATGGGGTTTCTTTTCCACATGTAAATGTTTTTTGAAGAAATCTTGAAGTAAGCAGATCGAATAACATGATGAATTTAGATAGACTAAAATAATCAAATGAATAACAAATTGAGCCAAAAATGGCTTAAAAATTCATAAGGGGAAAACTTAAGAAGAGTAAAAATGTGTTCTGGCAACAGGCTGCCATTTATAAGTGGCACACAGGCCGTTAAACTAGAAAAGTCAAGTGGCCGGGTCCTCCTTGCCCTGAGCAGTGCCACTGGGACCAGCCGCCTCGCCTGCTGGTTGGTTGGAAGTCGAAGTGGCTTCCGCCATATGACTACCCCCATATCCTCCCACCTCGCTGACCCTTGGGGTCCCTTCGCCCAGGAAATCGGCCCGGAATCGAGCAAAGAATAAGTGTAGAGAAGTGGTCACCTCATCAAGCTCAGCGGAGGCAG
The DNA here is from genome assembly GCA_026212405.1 of Petrea volubilis. Classification (NCBI taxonomy): domain Eukaryota; kingdom Viridiplantae; phylum Streptophyta; class Magnoliopsida; order Lamiales; family Verbenaceae; genus Petrea; species Petrea volubilis. Next base: position 17,138,482 of record CM047881.1, read on the forward strand.
TTTCAACTTGACGCTTTCGCTCCAGGTCCCTTTCTTTGGCTTGTTGATAGGCTTTGATTCGCGTGTCGGAATCAGCCTTCAGTTGGTCAACCTCACCGGAAAGGTGGGATAATTGCTGATCCACCTCTTCGATCAGCTTTCGCAGACGTTCCATCTCTGCAACGAGAGTTTCTCGCGTGTTGGACAGCTCCAGTTTCCGTTCAGCCCTCTGGTGCAGCTGAATTCGTAAGGATTTCAGGTCATCAACCAGAGGACCTGTACTGGAGACGTAAGGAGTTTGGATAAGAGCGTGGTTGTTCTCGCATTTCGTCCCAAGACTTGGGAGGTTCCTCGCAAAGTCCTCGTAGAAACGCCTTTTACTGGGCGCCATGGTGAGGCGAGCCACCTCCTGAAGAATCTGGTCAAGTAGGTCCCTTTTTGTCCTGAAAATGGCCGGCGCAGATTCAGAGTCCATTCCTGTAAGGAGCGTTTTGAGTTCCTGGACGCGAGAATCAGAGAGGTGTGTGGCCACCTCAGGAACGGGAGCATCTCCTAAGATCGAATCCAGCAGGTCCACTATATCTTTGGCACTGCTCAAAGGCGTTGAACCTGACATCGATCGGGGAGAGATTGCCTGCAGAGAAAGAGAAAATTAGACTTTGGGAGGCCAACAAAGGAGCATAACAAGGAAGGATGAAGTTACCTGGGAACTGCCAGCAGGAGTTTCTGGTAAAGAGGAGGTGGCAGAAGGAGCTTGAGCCGCGGGCTGGGAAACGGCCTGCAGGAATCAAGGGTCAGGAGGGAACGACGTCGAATGGGTAGGAATGGGCCAAAAGAAATATTACCTCAGTCACTTTGACAGGAGGAGGAGGGGGCGGCATGTCCTTTTTTGTGGGAAGAAGGCCTGGAATGTCAGCCGATGTATAACCCGCTTCAGTAAGATCGGCATGGATCCGGTCGATAGTCGCGTCAACGTCTACCTCCTCGGAAGGTGATTCCTCAATACTCTCAGTTGGAGGATCAACAGAGGCAGAGGGGGTACCAGTGGAAGAGGATTCAGAAGAAGAGGCAGGCATCACTAGGCGCCTCTTCGCGGCCATCTGTTTGATGCGTGGCCGCTTCGGGCCAGTTTCGGCTGGAATGGCACGTTTACTCCGACCGGATGCCTGCAGGGAGAAGAAATCAACAAGGTGAAAAACAGAAAGATAAAATCAAAAAGTAGATACCTGATCAAGTTCATCATCCTCAGAATCGGACACTTCAATCACTCCCTCGACCTTTGTAGAGCGGAAGTGACGAGTAGAACAGGTAGAACGACGGGTACCCACCTTGGCAGACGCGGATGCGGAGGCGGACACAGGCGCAGGACTTGGAGCCGGAATAGGAATTCCGGCAAGAATAGCAGTGGCAGCAGATACCATGGCCTCAGTCTTCTTGCGGGCACCTACAAAAAGCGAAACAAGTAAGAAAATCAGTAATCATACAAGAGCAAAGTCGAAGTGCAGGAAGCAAGGCAGAAGGGAGTACCTTCCCCTTCTATGGTCACTGCGTTACTTCGAAAAGGAACGGCAAGCCCAAAGAGTTCAACCCTACGAACTCCCATGGGGTCATCAGCAAATAGACCACTGAATGTAACCTCGTCATGGAAGCTCATGGGTCTTTCAAGGGGAAGGTCGGGTATGATCACCCATGGAACGAAGTCAGGTAAAGGGGGGGCAGTCAAACACAGTGGCTTATAAAAAGTGGACCAATGTGGAGCACGGTCCTCTAATTTTCTTCTAGCAATATGAAAGTGCTCTTTGGCCCTAGCTATTAGTTTCTCCTTCTTTTCGAAAAAAGTAATCGAAGCTTGACTAATGCAGCCATCCCGATCAAGGGGATTCCAGGTAACATTGTAAAAACGTTCAAATTTTTCAATACCTTTTTTGCCTGCAGTGGATTTGACAGGAACATCTTCGGGAAAGGGCACATCAGTGGCCACCTTCGGAGGCATAGTCGAGAAGGAGAAACGGGTCACGGCCGCGTGTGCAGGCTCTGTTCGAGAACGCTTCAGGTAATCAGTCCACCAAGACTGAAATATCGAAGTGGCCCTAGGGTCTCGCGTGAAATAAACGAATTCGAATTCATCCATACGGCGCAAAGAGCTGTCAGTGAGACCCTTGAAAACTTCCACCCCCCGGTTCTTGTACTTGTTTAATTTGAACCGTGATGAATTGATCGTCATGATAGGGGCATGCAGAGATTGGACCAGGCCGAATTGACGGGCCACATAATGTGGGGCATACGGTAAGAGACGGCTAGAGACCATGTTATCAAAACGGAAGCAATAGGGTAGGTCCCTAGCAGTCAAGAAGGAAGCCCATCTCTTCCTGTCGCTGGCATGGACAGAATGAGACCCTTGGCGGTAGAACGCCGGGTCACCACTACACAGCACGTTCCAATCGGGAAGGCTGCCATCCTGTGGAAGGTAAAAACGAACGAAAGCTCGTTCGGGATTGGCGGTAGAGACACTGGTGCGCGCCAGAAAGGTGGCAAAGAGCTCTTTGTCCATCCTCACATCAATGGCTCTGGCGCACAAGTGGGGGAAATAAGCCTGAAGCCACATTTGCACCAACCAAAGCCCTCCGTGATGTATCTCCCTCTTTTTGGGGTCCTGCCTCACCTTGACCAACTTGCGCAGCCCCTTATAGACGAAAGCTAGTACCGCTGGGCCCAAGGCCAAATGGGCACCAGCAGCCATTGCCCCTGCCATGTAGTAGAATTCCATCGTCTGTTGGCAAGATTGGCTGCAAAATACATATCTGCACAGCCACAGGGCAAGAAATCGCACGTGCTCCTCGTCTGTGACCGGAGTGGCCTTGTTAATAAAATGGGCAATAATGTGCCCGTAACTCGTCAGGGGTTTGTGTTCACGGGAGAGGTGAGAGAGCTCTGTGACATCAAGATCCTCATACTTGACGTCAACACTGACTGGGCGACCAGACGAGCTGAAACCCGCCAACTGCTCCAAATCAAGAAGGGTAAGAGTCATAGGGCCCGCGGCGAAGTGGAACGTATTGTCGAGACGGCACCAAAGCGGCAACGCCGCCTGAAGAAAACCCATGTCAAGAGAGTACGGGGACTTCGAAACCTGAATAGGTTCGTAAATCCCGATACTCTTCCATAGTGAGCCATATACAGCCTCAACCCGAGCACACCAAATGGTGAAGTCACGGTGGACGGAAGAATTGGGCGACCATGGCCAATTTCGGACGGAAGTGCCGAAAATATGGCCCTCAGGATACGGCAATCGCTCTTCGAAGCGGGCCAAGTCGCGAGGATGGTCGCGAGGGATATCCCTGCTGATAACAGGACCCAAAGAATAGGAACCCTCACAGTAGAAGATGGTAGAATGTTGAGATGCCATTGGTAAATGTGAAATTAGGGTTTTTCTTTTTCGAATTTAGGGGTAAAATGGGGGAGACGAAGATGGCTGGCTGGGAAAAAGGAGGAGGTTCTGTAAAGAATCAAAGGTAACGACTGAAGGAGGTTTCTAATTTTTCTGGAAATTACGTAAGAATTTTAAATGGTTGGGAGATTGGGAGTCGAGAAGTAATTAGAGTTCTAGATGTAAGAAAACACTGGAAACGGCTAGTATTGGGACTCTCAAAAGGCGCCATCATGATGGCGCCAGAAACCGCCGTCAGTCAAAGTGAGCAGGAAAAGAGAAAAATATTTAAATATGTATGGGAAGCATGAATAAAAAAGCCGCCAAAGTTAATGGCGCAAAAGGGAATAAAGTTTAAATCAAGTTATGGTCAAAGTCTTACCACTTGACCACAACTTGCGGGGGGCATTGTTTGGGCCCAAAAATGAATTTTTGTATAAATTCGGAGTGGGCTGATTTTGGTCCTTTTCGCCACGCCGAAATGAATTAGTAAGGCCCAGGCCACTTCGACGCGTCCACAGAGCCCATGTTGGAGGCCCAGGCCGGAATGAAATCACGGCCCATGGCCCAGTCGGCCAAAAATATAAAAATAGAAAATAAAAATAAATTTAAATTCAAACCCCTCACTTTTAGGGGTTGTTAGATGGAAAATAACAGATTGGCTAAAAATAGGCATTGTTGTACCTGCACATGCCTAAAATAAAGGCCATATGGTACTAATATTTGAAATTTAAATAAAGATGGCAGCAACTGCCACTTCTAGGAATAAGGCCGGCCATTCATCTTTTGGCCATGTTTGAATAAATCATTTCCAGCTCCAAGAATAAAGGAAGGCAGTTGCAGCTTGAAGCCTATAAAAGAAGAGCTGGATTCTTCAGAAAAACACACAACGTCAATCAACAATCAACAACAATTTCTCAATCAAGAAGTCCACACTTCTCTGATTCTTAGCTTAAATGAACAAAGAATAGCTTTAGTTCAAGTAGGTAGAAAACCGCTACGGGGTGTTTGTAGCCATACCTCATTCGGCTCGAAGTGAGGATATCAGTGCACTCATTCCGTAACGCACGAGGTCGTAGCCATCACTCACTCGGATTAGGCCCGGTTTGAGGTGAGATATCAATGCGGCGGAGTGGTACCCAGCATTCATATCGAGCGCATGCATGAAGAGGAGTACAGACGGAGTCAATCAATGCTCGTCGGAGTGAACAGCCTTTGAAGACATATACAGGTAGATTTGGCCGGAGTCATCAATGTGGCCGATTTGTAGCTAGAGTTCTTAGGGACTGCTCAATGCATCTCTGTCATAGATATGGCCCGAGTCATCAATGCGTGTGTTTGTAGTCGAGTCCTGTAAAGTCCATTTGGCGAGTAGCTATCGTCTTCGAATTTATTTCCTCTTCGATTTAAACTTTCTGACCCTTTTCGATCTTTGAGAGTGCTAAATTATTAAGTCCTACATTCAGTTGTAGGCAAGTAGAACCTCAGGGGTAGTGTTTGCCTACTCCAATTCAATCGCTTTTCAGATAGAAGTCTTAGGCGCATCACTGTTTCATTTCGATTCACACTAATTCCATTTCGAACCACCTCACATTCACTCTGAACCATAAGACTTCCACTTGTGTGCTCCTGTACACTGGCACGCCCTCACCCGAACACAAAGAAGCTCACTTCGAATCGGCTGTTTTCCCATCGAACTCGGCCGGTTCGAACCCTGAGCGGCCACTTCGGCGCGGCCGGAAGAAATTTATGCAAACAATAATATAATCATGTAACATTACTAATTAAATGAAAGATTAATATTAAACATCAACTTCTACAAGTATTTGCACTCAAAACAAATGTTCTTTATTTTTCAAGAACAAAAACATTTCACCAAATGCATTTAGACTTATATAAAAACATCATATGATCATTTATTTTCCAAAATTTCATCCAAACATATTTTTATTTTCATCACATTCTTCAATACACATTAAAATAAATATTCTCTCATAACATGAAGCACAGAGCAGCTAAATAACACAAAACGTATTAATTCAGCCTTCATCTTCTTTGATTTTTCGATACTAGTTAAAATACAGTCATTACAATGTCAACTTTGGCAAAAAATTTAATATTCAAAATTTTTTTAATTCTCTTAATTCAATGGTGGAATATATATATATATATATATATATATATATATATGATATGAGATGTACTCTTAATTTTATTTTAATTTTCAAACAACAAATCCTGTGTGCAACTCACGATATATGTGTTTTTAACAATCTATATTCTTAATAATTTTTCTATAATCTCGTTTTGTCAATAACATTCATATGTATTTTATGATGTTACTCAAAATGATAATGAAATAGTCAAAATAACTTGTTTAAATAATAGGAATTCGATAATATATAAGGTAAGTTTTTCTCTAAGTCATAAATGATAAATGAATGAGGCGGTGTTCATTTTCAGTTTCCAAAATAAAAAATAGGCGTGATATGCCTTCCTTTTTTCTCTATACCAGCATATTGCACGTACTTGATGTGTGTGCAAAATAAAATGATATACAATTTAATTAAATAGTTAAATTTTTAATAATATGAAATTATTAAAATTTTCTACTAGATTCTCTTTATAAATACACATATTTCTTGACTATTATTATTATTTGCACTATCTTTTTAATTATTTGTAATATATTTATAACTTTATAAAAAGTTAAAAAATCAAATTTAAATAAAATTATTTCCTGATTAATAAATAAATAAAAATATACGGTAGAGCAAATTTTTGAAAAAAAAAAGGATGTGAGACAGAAGGGAAGAGATATGACAATAGAAAAATGTAAAAAAAAAAAAAAATGCTATTGGAGAAAAGAAAAGATAGAAGAGAGATGAATAGCTAAAGTATATTTTTGGAATAGCACAATTACAAACACCCAGAAAAAAAAATCAAAACCCCTTGTACTTAATATAATAACTAGCGTATCGGGCACACTCGATGTGCGTTCGAAATAAAAGTGAAATATAAATCAAATAGTTAACTTTTAATAATATAAATTTATTTTTCTGCTAATTTCTCTATACAAATACACATCCTTTTTTTAACTATTAGTATTCATACTATTTTTAAATTATTTATTATATTTATGAAAAGTTAAAAAATCAGTTTTAAATAACATTATTTTTTGATTAATTAATAAATAAAAATATAAAATAGAACAAAAATTTGGGACAAAAAAAAGGAAACGTTGGAAAGAAATAAATGATAAGAGGAGAGATGAGAGTAATTAAATGATATTTTAAAAATTCCACAATTACACACACGACAACAAAAAAGTTAAAAGTTTTCACATTTAATATATAATATAGATAATATACTATTTACATTTTTATAATATCACAGGAGTAAGATACCATTTGACCCAATTCTTGAAATAAACATAAAGTTTCAATTTATGTGATCTTATAGCCCAATAATCGTATTAATGACAACAATCCCTGCACTTTCCATGTAATTATTCTCATCCAACTGTACATTAATTCCATAATAAATACTCCCTCCGTCCCATAATAATTGTCACTTTAAGCTTATACACAAGAATTAAGAAAATAGATTAAAAGCATTAAATATAAATTATTTTAACTAAAATACCCTTTTAATAATTAAGCTATTAATTTTCTCTCATCAACTATTAATCTCTCTCCTAAGGGTATATTAGGAAAAAATTAATAAATTCCTTCTTGATATGTGAAAAAGACATATATTATGTGATAAAAAAAAATTCTTAAAACGACAACTATTATGGGACGGAGGGAGTAATTGACAAATAAAATTAAATACATAATAATTGCACTTTGTACAATTGAATTTTATCTTATATCGTATTTATCCATTGAACCAAGAAATATAGTAAACTAACCTCTTATAATGACTAAAAAAAAAAACAAATCAACTCCTATTATATATAGCTCCAGTCTCTTATAACAGTAAAAAGAAAAAATAAAAGGAAAAAACATAGCAAATCAACATCTGATATCTAAATATAATTTACTACTTCAATAATATAGATTCGATTTAGGGTAGAATCTCTTAGCAATAAAGGAGAGTGATTAATTTACTTAGTCTGTCAACGTAAAATAATAATCATAACAATAATAATAATAATAATAATTAATAAATAAATAAAAATTACTAGTGTGTTGGTCAGATTGCGTTGAACAAGTTGAGCTTATTCTCAACGAATTTTGGCGAAAAGAATCTGTTGTGAGTCGTGGCAGCTAACTGATTGAGAAATTCTTGAGTCGTGTGCGTCAGGTTCGATCACACCAGAACTAATCAATACATGAGAGTTGTACATGTGTCATATGATTGATATATAGAGAAAATAATCAATTACATGATAAATATATTAACACTTATTATATATTTATCAAAAAAAAATATTAACATTTATTACATAATTATTTAGATTCAGCTAAGTTGGATCTTGCTAATATTTATCCAAAATTCTCTTTATTCGAGAAGCCACATCGAGTCTCCGACATGTCTTTGAACTTATTAAAAAAATAAAAAAATTAGAACAGAATCTCACTGGACCGCTTCTACATGCAAAAAACAAAATCAACATTTACCGCCAATAAGGGCCCGGTCAGGCAGAAACCACAGCCACAAACACAATCCCATTCCCTCTCCTCCTCTATTTAACCCACACCCATTGCCACCACAAACTATATTCAAGAAATCTCCATTTTTCTCTACCAAATCCTCCATAGCCAAAAGCCCTGGATTTCAACTGAGGTTTCGCGGAGTTCCCATTAATCACACTCTGTTCGGAGAGGGGGTAAAACCCGGGGAAGCAGAGTTGTCGACAATCACGGCTATTTCAAGAGTTAATCGCTCGATTAATCATGTCCGGGCAGTACGACGCAAGGGTTGTGTAACCGAGAGCAACCCTTCGCCGCACGGCGGACGTGGCGCTTTGCCCTCTGAAGGCGGCAGCCCCTCCGACCTCCTCTTCCTCGCCGGCGGCGGTTATTGCCTCCCCTTTTAACTCCCCGATTCTGTAAATATATTGTTATTTCGCATTCAAGAGGTGTATTGTATTCAGATTATTCGATCAAGAATCTAGTGTAATTTATAAAGAGACTGTGAAGATGATGCTAAGGATTAAGAGGGTTCCTACTGTTGTTTCCAACTACCAAAAGGAAGAGGCGGAGGAAAGGGCCCGCCATGCAGCTGGCTGCGGCCGCAATTGCTTCAGGAGCTGCTGCCTTCCGGGTAAATTGTTTTCTGTGTTGGTTTGATTATTGGGTTTTTGTTTTTAGATTTTGGTGTCGTGGGATTTACTGGGATCTTGATGGAATTAGGGGCGAAGCTGCCTTTATATGCTTTTAAGAAGGAGGGCAAAGGTGTGTGTGGAAAGTCCTCTGTTGAAACTGAACTGAACAAAGAGCCTCCAGTTGATTTCTTGGATTCCCTTCTTATTGCAGAGGTAGTAATGTTTCTCACAGTAATTTTTCTAGTTTTACTGAGATTGTGGGATGGTTGTCTGACATTGATGATTCTTGATGTTAGTGGGAGGATCGTATGCAGAGAGGACTCTTTCGCTATGACGTCACTGCTTGCGAAACCAAGGTCTGTCCTGAATCTTGATTCTGTGTGCTTTCTAATCTGCACAGTAGTTCTTACATCATGAATCATAGGCTTTAGGTGAATTCCAGTTAGTATATAAGTTTCACCTAATTGTTCGTCTTGAATAATAATGATTTTATAGGTGATTTCTGGGGAGTATGGATTTATCGCCCAGCTAAATGAGGGCAGGCATCTCAAGAAGAGGCCGACTGAGTTTCGTGTTGACAAAGTCCTGCAGCCCTTCGATGAGAACAAGTTCAACTTTACTAAGGTTGGGCAAGAGGAGGTGTTGTTTCAATTTGAGGCCAGTGAGGACAATGAAGTCCAGTTCTTTCCAAATGCGCCCATTGACACTGAAAACTCGCCTAACGTTGTTGCTATCAATGTACTTTCATATTTCTTGGATTCTGTTGTCCTTCAAGCTCTATAAGTGTCATGAATGCTAGTATGATGGCTGTTTCATATGGTTTAACAGGTTAGCCCCATTGAATATGGGCATGTACTGCTCATCCCTCAGATTCTTGAACGCTTGCCCCAGAGGATCGACAGGAAGAGCTTCTTGCTTGCTCTCTACATGGCTGCAGAAGCAGGGAATCCCTACTTCCGCTTGGGTTACAATAGCTTGGGTGCATTTGCAACCATCAATCACCTTCACTTTCAGGCCTATTACTTAGCGGTACCTTTCCCCATTGAAAGGGCCCCTTCAAAGAAGATAATCACTACAGGTGGTGGAGTTAAAATCTCTGATATTCTCAATTATCCTGTCAGAGGTCTTGTCTTTGAGGGTGGGAATACTCTGGAGGATCTATCCGATGCTGTCTCAGATTCCTGTATTTGTCTGCAAGAAAACAACATTCCTTACAATGTACTCATTGCTGATTGTGGCAAACGAATTTTCCTCTTCCCACAGGTAAAGAAAATTTTACCTTTGACCTCTATGTGGGCTGTTTTAAATTTGTGTCTCTTTAAGTTGGTTAATGTCTAATTGTTGATTTCGTATGGACAAACAGTGCTATGCAGAGAAACAGGCCCTTGGGGAAGTGAGCTCTGAGCTTCTTGATACTCAAGTTAATCCAGCAGTTTGGGAGATTAGTGGACATATGGTGCTGAAACGAAAGAAGGATTATGACGAGGCATCGGAGGAGAATGCTTGGAGGCTCCTGGCTGAGGTTTCCCTCTCGGATGAGAGGCTTCAGGAAGTGAAAGAGCTTATATTTGAAGCCATTTGCTGCAACATTGAGGATGAAGTTGTCGATCTTCGCACGTTTGAGGAGTCGGATGACACCCCTCAACGTCATGAAGATGTTGATGCCCTTAAAAGCTCCCAATCTACTATGGTGCCGGTGGCAGAATAGCTTGGTTCTAAGCTCAGATATTTGGTCTTTCTGCAGCTTGAGCAGTAGCTAAGAAGCAGCATAGAATCTTATACGGTTTCTGTTTGAATTTGCCTAAATAGTTCAAATTGGATTTTTGAAGTTGTTGGATTATGCATGTAACTTTATCTAGGTGCTTTGCATAGCCACTTGCCCTATTGGGTATGTGAAACACCATATGTTTATGGATGCTTGATCTTTAGCTCCAAATTCAATTTATTTTATTTGATATGATTATAATCACATAATTGCCTCAAAATTGATTTTGATGCATTTAAATTGAAGAACATATTTTTGGTTTTGCATTTCTCCTTTTCCTCCTATTTAGTGAATGTGTGTGTGTTCGCCTGTGTAGAGTACATTACATTTTTCTAGAGGCTCTTCCCCGACAACGAGAGGTTGAGTCTAGCTTTGCGATAGCATGAGGGTGCATGTCATTGTCACTTTTAAAATGCTTGCAATTACCATCCCAGTTGCATCATTGTCCTGATGAAATCATCAATGCTCCATCGCTTTCATGCGATACAGGCAAGATACTTCCAAAGGAGCCTAAGCCTGAACCTGAACCTGAACCAGAAATTGAGCCTCAGAATTGAGAACCGCAACCATTATTTGGTCACTCGGCCATTCTGGTGGTGTGTATCCTTTGACCTGTATCTATACTGAAAGTTTGCTCCAATCAATCACTATCTAAAGGACCGGTAGATTCTCCTAGTTTTTTGGGTTTAAATTCAAAATAAGGACATCCGAGAGACACTCATTATGTGATCTACATTTTCTATCAAATCACATGTATATATCTTTCGCCTTTAAACAAGCACATTTTCTGAGACCACACATTAGACAGTGAAGAATCACAAATCCTACTGCTAGAGAAATTTCCCCGATCAAATACCAAGTAATAAGTAAAATTATGTACAGAGAGATGCTTGACAGTATAAGTAAAGATTGATCACTCTAAGATAACCGGTCATGGTCAATTGTTGCATTAACCGGACAAAATCAAGCGACTCTAGTCTGCCATTAGATAGTACTCAAGTAACTATTGGCTATTCAGACCAGAAAGATGCAGGACTAATGCCGCAAAAAGAGAACACTGTTCCCAGCTAAAGATGTCAAAAATCTCTCCTCTGTGTAGATACAGATCTAAAAATTTGTGACATGTCCAAGCAATGTGCAAGATCAGGACCAACAAATAATTTAAGCAATTTTTCTGCACCGTAAGAATGAAAGGAGAACCCTTGCTACAATGAAAAACACTGAGAAAAAAAGAACTTATGCCAGAGTTTTCGTTCAACAGCGAAACAACAAGAAATGTAAGTATTTTATCAGCACTTGTAGCAATCAAAGAAGTGACTACGAGAAATCAGGAAGGGAACTGTTTTTCTCCTCATGGAAGTGCTCCAAAAACTAATGAGATTACAAAGTGAGTGCATCTACACTATCTACTTCTCACTATTTATTACTTAATATTGAGCAACTAAACAACCAAGAGGATAAAATTTAATATCATTGCTCCACTTGCGTTCTCAAACAGTGACAATTTTCTTAAGCTTTCAAGCAGTTAAAATCGATTCTAAAGTTTAAGATTGAACATTAGACAGTGCCATGAGTAGAACCATCCACTCAAATTTAAGACAATAATAAAAGGTACCGCTGATGTATATTCATTCAGATTCAAAGAAAAAAACCGTAGCCAAATCCCAAAGCACAAAAACAGGTGTATGCACCATGGACTTGGCAATCATCATTTGTTTTCAGGTTCCTCTTCCTTCTCTCCATACCTCCGCTTAAACTTGGCAATCTGGCCGATGCTCTGAGCCATTTGCCTCTTGGCTCGAAAATGATACACTTTCCCAACCTGGTGAATCTTGGTCATCATCACATTCATCACACGACCGCTTTGGGTCACATACGATATCCATTGCATCTGAGGGTGAATCCCTTTCTTCATCTTTCCCTGAAGAAATTCATAATCGAAAGTCAGCTTAACTACCAAAAATTCCCACAAATTCAAAAGAACATATACGTTAAAAAAGAACAAGAACACCCAATTACTACGATACGGGTGAAAAAAGAACAAGAATCCCCAATTATTAAGAAATGGGAATCTATAGAGCATACCTGTTCATCAAAAAGCTAGCGCCCACTTGATTTTAAGGAGAAATCACCAAATCAAGAACAATAAACCCTAATTTGAATCAATTGTTCAGAAATTTAGACAAAGTTTCAGAAGAAATGTTTAGAGGGGGTAGGGTTTAGGGCATTATCGAAAACAGTGATAAGTTTGGGTCGTTTGATATGGAGATGGCATACGGGCCCAAGTAGACTGAGTCAGGCCCATTAGAATGTCTTGTATTAGATTGACCGAAATTTGTTCACACTTCAAAGCAACAACGTTATTGTAAAGTCTATCAAACTACAGTGTTATTATACTACTAGCAATATACACACACTCATGTATGTGTATAATTAAAAATAATATAATATAATGATATATTAAAATATTGATAGTATTTATGCTATCAAAATATTTTTGATTATTTATATTAATTTTATGAAATTGGTGATAAGTAGAAATAGAATAATTAATTTAAAATAAGAAAATAAAAAAGAAAAATGATATTTCAGAGTACCGAAAGATAGAAAAAATATAGAGGGGGGACAAAGAGAAAAGGAGAAAAAGTACAATTTCGTTAATGATCAATTATAACCAACAAACTGTATCAACACCTTAAATGACAGATAAATTATTACAATTAATTGTGTAATAAACTACTATGTGATGAAAGAAATTTGTATCAAACTAAAACAAATTCCATATTTACATGAAATTGAATACACAACTTTAAGGTTATAGACCTCCAAGTTATCGTTAAAATAAGACTTCATTGACTATTGCCATAACTAAACCCGTGCTGGATTGAGATTTGAAGTGAGATGAGTGAACCTTTTTTATTTTTTAACATAAATTATCAAAGAACGATTGCAAGCATGTAAGCGAGAATTCAAGAACTCATCCACACACCACTTTCATGTAGTCCTTCAAAACTCAAAATTCCCTTCTCTAGGTGCTCTAGTTTATTCCCTTGACATTTTAATTTTTCGATTAAAACTCAATCCCTTGAATAAAGATGATTTAACAAGTTTTCTTAGAACTCAATTAAGAATTATAATTAAATATTGTTGGGTAAAGATTGTAATATCCTGAATGGGTTTTGAAATGGAGTAAAGCTCCAAATCTGAGATATTGTTGGTAAGAAGATGTTTGGTTTCTTGCCATTAGACTTCAAGATGAGGAAAGATGATGAGATCCTGTTTTTGGTAGGCCATTTTCTTATTTATATGGATTTCCAGGCTTTGGTAGGTGAATTTTCTTATTTGTTTTCTTTCAATCAATAGTAGTGAGACACCTGTTTAGGTTAAACTTTACTTTCCTTATATGATTTTACTTAAATTTATTGGGCTTTTGACTTATTTATATCGTGTGGCCTTCATTTACTATTTAGTCCTTTATGGGCTATTGGGGTCTTCTTTATGTATACATGTATGTGTATATTTGTAGCCCATGTTATTATCCAATATTCATAGTCCATATCAGGTTTGAAGAAGCCCAAGTTTTAAACTTATATGAATAGATTACGATTGTGTCATAAAATATTTTTAAAATCGGACCGAACATAAAATTGGTTGTCTTACTGATCACCGGTTCAACCGGTTCAATCACTGATTCGACCAGTATAACATTATAAATAATTAATAATTATTATATTTATATATTTAATATTATAAGTACATTAAAAATTAGAAAAAGACCAATAATAATGGAAGAATGAAAACTAAACAAGAATTTTGTCAAAATTCTAGTCATTCTTCCCAAATCATAGTTTAGATTCATCTCAAAGTTAACAATTAAAACGACAAACAAGTTTTTCAAATTCAAGTGTATAACATTTAATTTTTTCAATATTACATGATAACATCGAAGTTCACACTCTAACAATTTTTTTATATATGAAACTTAAAGTATATAGCCCACAAGTTTACAACAAAATTACTAAAAATACAAATCGCCCATGACCACAATTACAAAATCTTTGTTTTCTTTCAAATTTCCCATGCCCACAAAAAAAAATTACTAAAAATAAAAAAAAATTTAATCAAAAAATCAGAAAATTCATTTAAAAAAAAATCTGACTTGCTGGTCCGGTCCATGAATCAGGACCGGTTCAACCAGTTTTGCACTGGTGTTGGCCGGTTCCCGGCGGGCTAATCCTCACCCGATTTTGCAGGCGTATTCGGACTTGACCAGGTGCTAGTCACCAATCGGACTGGTCCGACTGGTCGGTCCGGTTTGATTTTGAAAACATTTTGTTATTTTGTAAATATTTGCTATAGTTTTCTCCATTTTGAAACAATTTTAATTGATTCTTGAATACTAAAAGAGAAAAGAATGAACCCCTCCAATCAAAAATTAATATATTATAAATTTGGATTTTGTGTATGAAAAATTCATTAGTAAATGTCTTATCACTGATTTTTTTAAATTTTATTTATATTAAATTATGGCACTAATTCATCATGAATATGTTAAATCTATGACGAAGTCTCTCTAATACAATTTTTCCATTAGTAAATGTGGTGCTTTTCTTGTAGTGAATTAATTCGAATAGTCTTGGTTTTTTAAGTTCAAAGATGAGTTGCTCATTTCTTTAAAAATCCTATTGCTTCTATTCCATCAATAAAATTATGTAAAAACATTACTTTGATGGAATCTTGCAAAATATCTTGAGCATAACATGCAGGTGAAGATTTTATTTCATTTTGAGTAGTCAAATATGACTTCTGAGGCAAGTTGCTGAATTTTCTAGCAAGTGTATTACTCATTAACAATTGTAATTGTTATCTTGTTTTAGACATATATCTAAAATGACTTGTACTCTACAAAATGATTTTTATTAACCAGGACTAGATATTGAAAACAATTCCAATTACAAATAAAGCTTCACAAAATCTATATATATAATTCTTAAAATTGAATTCATTACATGAATTAGATTTCACTTTTGACAATCTAAATAAATTGATTTTTTTTATTTTTTTCCTAATTTGGGTTCGAAATTTTCAAAGTACCCTAATTTAAAAAAGGTTTTTGAAAATACCCTTGAACGGAATTGACAATCTAGGTCTTACTGTGCTCTACAGCCCTTGATACGCAGGACACAACAGTTTATTATTTTTTATGTTGGCCGAGGTCACCAAACTTGGCCAACATTTCAATTTTTTTTAATTAATTATTGATCGAGGTTGAGAAGCCAGGCCAATGTTCAAGATCATTTTTTTAATTTAAATTGTTGATTGAGACTGAGAAGCTTGCTCATTGTTCTCATTTTGCTCATTGTGCTCTAGTTTTTTTCAAAGTCTCACTGAGCAAAAAATAAAGTATAACCTATAATAAATACAAGACGTGTATGACTTTCCAAAGATAATGGTCAACACATTACTCTTTTTTGGCAACATTTACGTTATTATCCTTTCTTAATAAAATCTTGTCACAGATAATTGTCATCGCTTTAGGGTCACAATCACAACACCACCCATAAATAAAAACGTGTTATTTTATAGAGTAAAATTTAGTAAAAATACACAGTGAAAAATATAATAAATACAAAACGTGCATGGTTTTCCGAAAATAATGGTCAAACACGTTTTTCTTTGGACAAAATCTACTGTATTATCCCTTTCTGATAAAATCTTATTTCACATAATTATCATCATTTTAGAGGTCACAAGCACTGCACCAACCATATATGAAATAAAAACATGTTATTGTATCCAAAGCAAGCAAAACACGGCGTTTATAAATAATGAGATGATGATTCGTAATTGATACAACAATACAAAGATAGTGATAATATATCATTATACATATATTGATAGAGGTTTCTTGAATACATCGCATCGAGTGTTGGGAGATCAAAGTAGCTTACGTCGTTATGCGGTATTGATTTTTGAACAATGGTTCATCAAATGTCATTATTAATAATTAGCGACATCCTTATAGCGACAACTTAATGACGAGAAAATCTCATCAGAAATTACATCTAGTAAGTCAATTATATTTTCAACCTTCTCTACAATAGAAAAGTAAATTGATGATAGTATAACAAGTGATATTGTAAGATTTGTTACTAATTATATACATTCAGTATGAAAAAAAACGTTTTGTCACAAAAATGATTTCTAGTACAAATTAACAAAAAATATATATATGTTACTAGTACATTTTTATTTCTATATTATTTGGAGTATGCATTATCTGTCACAAATAATGTAGAAAAATATAGTATTAACTAGAATTTGTTTGGTGAAAATTCTACATTCATTGTGGAAGTCTCAGTGATGATCCAATTATAATTGGTACAACTTGAAAAAATTAGTTCTTTACTTTGCCACCATAGATATATGAGTTGCTAAAAAGGTAAATCTTGATTAACCGTGACATAGAAATTTAATAAGACCAAGTCTTTTTGCTTGTTATACTTTGTGTCATTTCAAGGATAAGAAAATTTCCAAGTTAATCCTCACTGATGCTTTATGAGTTTCTCCTCAAATTCGTTTATATTAAAAAAAAAAAATGAGATGTCAAATAAAAAACTATAATTTTATCAACCCCAATAAGATTTTTCAAATTGTCGAAGCACTTGAGTTTGATTTGCATATTTCACGAGAAAACATTATACGTAAAACTTTCTTTTGTTCCTTCTCACACAAACTTTTTGTTTGGTATTTTGTAATACTAACTTGTATCCGTATTTTTCTATGACAGTTATATCATGGATGACAGGCAAACAAGGGGTCGCCAAAGGATCCCCATTAGGCGTATTGAGAAACAAAATGACCTATACGCGTTGTATCAATGTCAAAACGCGGCCCTGGCCTTGGCCTACAGAACCTATAGGAAAGAGCAAGTGCACTCCACTTATTTTCCTGTCCAAAAATTCCACTTCCAAACTCCATAAATTGATGAAGATGGATTTGTGGCCAACTATATATTTGTAACGTATTAGTATTAGTATTTCTTTATTGTTTATTATCTTACATTTATTTGAGATTTGAATTATTTTGAATTTGAATAGCTTGATTCTCCATTATTGTATATTATTTCTAGGTAGATATTTTCTTGTATAAATAACTAGCATATGTAACATGTAAAATACAATATAGAAAGCAAATAACACACTTTTGTATATTGTGTCTATTTTCTATCATATTTTATTTGCTTTCTAATATGGTGTTACATCCTATGATTTAAGGTACTCAATTATTCTTGTTGTCAAAGTGTCTTGGTGCAACTCACTAGATTGTAGGAGCTATCTTGGGATTTTCTTTTTTCCCTTCTCATATAGTGTCATGGTTTCAGACAAATTTTAGTGGAAACGAACTCCCTTGGATTTGGTAATTTCTTCTCAAACTATCTTTTCTAGTTTAACTGCATTTTTTTTTTCAAATGGCTGGGAGTAACTATGAGTTTTGTGTTAAATTTACTAGAAAGAATTACACAACATCAGAATTTCAAATTCAATTGTTTGTTACTGGAAAGGAATTATGGGGCCATATCGATGGCCCTACTCCTAGTCTAATTGATCCAGCTCAATTGATACAATGTAATGTTAAAGTTGCTAGAGTCATGTCTTGGATTCTTGGGTTATGTAATTCTCGAATTGTTTTTAATTTGTGCCCTTATAAATCTGCAAAAACAATGTGGGAATATTTGAAAAAAGGTTTATCATCAAACAAGTTCAGCTTGCAGATTTCAATTGGAAAGTGAAATTGCAAACTATACTCAGGGTAACATGTATATTCAAGATTATTTTTCTGGCTTTCAAAATGTATGGGCCAAATTTTCTGTTATTATTTGTGCTTCCATGTCTACTAATTCTATTTCTAATGTATTAAAAATACATGAGATTAGCAACCGTGACTAGTTTTTGATGAAGCTTCGACCAGATTTTGAAAATGTGCGTTCTAACCTGATGAATCGCCATCCTCCTCTTAACTTGGATGTGTGTTTTGGTGAATTAATCCGAGAAGAACAACGCCTTCTTACACAGGCTACTCTTGAACAGGAGAAGTTAACTACTATGGCTTTCTTAGCTCCAGGAAAAGATAAAGGAAAAACTATCAGTAAGGTTTAGTGATATAGTTGCAAGAGTTATGGTCATATTACTATGAATTGTCCGGATAAGTTTTGAAATTATTGCAAATAGTTAGGACACATAATTAAAGATTGTCCAATTCACCCTCAAAAGCGAAAAGCACATGCATTTCAAGCTACTATTGCCAATCTTTCCACCAATCGGGGTACAACTGAGAACTCAATTGCGTCAACTGTTACACCTAATATTGAGCCAACAACTCTTACTCCTAAAGCCGTGCAATAGATGATTATTTCTGCATTATCTGCTCTTAGGCTGCAAGGTTACAATAGTTCTCCATATAAATCTTGGTTTATTGACTCTAGAGCATCAAATCATATGACTAGCTCAACAAATTTGCTAAAAAATATTCGTCCATATCATGGTTCAAAATATATCCAGGTTTCTAATGGCAATTCCATTCCTATCACTGTTGTTGGAGATATCACCAACACTTTCAACAATGTTTTTCTATCACATGGACTATCTACTAATCTTTTTTTTGTTGGATAATTAGTAGACAATAACTATGATGTGCATTTTTCCCGTCATGGTTGTTCTGTGTAGGATCGGGTGTCGGGGATGGTGATCACGAAATGACCTAAAGTCGGTCGTCTGTTTCCATTGAACATTTCCAACCTTAATAATGTTGCTATCCCTTGTTCTGCTATTGCCAATGATAGTGAAGTATGTCATAAACGTTTAGGCATTCCAATTCTTCTATTTTGTCCTACTTGTTCAAATTTGGGTTATTGGGCAAATCTGGTACACTCTATTCTTCTCGTATTTCTTTTGATTGTTCCACCTGCAAATTGAGAAAAAGCACAACACTTCCTTTTCCTAGTGTAGGTAGTCGGATAGAAAAATATTTCGGCATTATTCATAGTGATGTTAGGGGGATTGCACCTGTTATTTCTCATGCTCAATACAAGTATTTTGTGACTTTCATTGACGACTATAGTCGGTTTACTTGGATTTATTTTCTTCATTCTAAATATGAGGTCTTTTCAATTTTTAAGACATTTTTGAAATATGTCGAAACTCAGTTTTCTATTGTTGTTAAAGTTATTCGGACTAATTCAGGTGGAGAATACATGTCTCATGCATTTCATGATTTCTTGAATCAGAAAGGTATTCTCTCACAACTATCCAGTCCATTCATGCCTCAACAAATGGTTTGGCAGAACGAAAAAATCGCCATCTTTTAGAAGTAACTCATAGTTTGTTATTTGAATCTTTGGTTCCACCCATTTTTTGGGTAGAAGCTTTGTCTACAACGGTTTATCTTGTCAATTGACTGCCTGCTCAAGTTCTTAATCTCGACTCCCCTTATTTTCGCATTTACAATCATCAACCCAACTATAAGCATTTGCATACTTTTCGTTGCATTTGCTTTTGTTCGTTTGCCAACTCATAAACGTCATAAACTTTCTACTCAATTCGTTAAATGTGCTTTTATTGGATACAATAATAGGAACGAAGGTTTTGTTTGCTATGATCCTCAGTCTAAGAAATTTTTTATTTCTCGAGATGTTGTTTTCTTTGAAAATCAGAGTTTAATTCTTTCCGTCTCATGTTAAATCATCCCCTGAAGTTTCCATTCCTCCTAGTTTTGATGACGTATCTACAGATAGTGAACAATTGGCGATTGGATTAGTGCACCAACAGAGTCCATCACCATCTAGCGTAGAACTGACACATGCTCTCGCTCCCACTCTAGCTTTTGCTCTTGCTCCAATGAGATCTGCCAGAGTTCCTTGTCCTCCATATTGGTCTGACACTTATCATAAATCTTATAATACTATTTTATCATCTATTTCGGTTCCATCTTCTTACTCACAGACAGTTAAATATGAGTATTGGCGACGAGCTATGCAAGAGGAACTTCAGACTCTTCAAGATAATCAAACCTGGGATATTGTTCAATGTCCATCTCATATAAAGTCAATCAGGTGTAAATGGATTTATTCAGTGAAACTTCGATCTAATGGGACCTTGGATCGCTATAAGGCTAGGTTGGTTGCCCTCAGTGATCGACAAGAATACGGGATAAATTATGAACAGACGTTTGCCCCTATTGTCAAAATGACTATAGTCCGTACCATTCTTGCTATTGCTACTTCACAAGGTTGGCAATTTCAGCAGATGGATGTAAAAAATGCGCTCATTCATGGTGATCTGAAGGAAGAAATCTATATGAAACCACCTCCTGGTTTATTTTCCTCTTCTACTTTGGAAGTTTGTAAATTAAATCGTTTATTATATGGCTTGAAATAGGCTTCTTGTGCATAGTTTGAAAAATTCCGCTCTACTTTACTTTAATTTGAGTTTGAACAAAGTCAATTTGACTACTCATTATTTATTTGAAAGTCACCCACTAGAATTGTCCTCCTTTTGGTTTACATTGATGATATTGTTATCACTGGGACAGATTATGTGTTGATTACTCAGCTTCAACAACATCTTCAAGACTCATTTCATATCGAGGATCTTGGTACTCTTACATATTTTTGGGATTAGAAGTTCAAAAAGATGCTTCGAGTATACTTTTACACCAACATAAATATACTCAAGACTTAATTACTTTGGCTGGTCTTCATGATTCTTCACCTATTGACACTCCTCTTGAAGTGAATGTTAAATACCATGCTAAAGAGAGAGAACTACTTTCTGATCCTTTATTATATCGGCAACTCGTTGGGAGCTTGAACTACTTGACAATCACTAGGCCTGATATCTCATTTGTTGTCCAGTAGGTTAGTCAATTTATGCATGCTCCAAGCTATCTTCACTTAACTGTTGTTTGTGGCATTATTCAATTTCTTCGAGGTTCCCCTAGGTGAGGTTTATTCTTTCCCGCTGGATCTCCAAGCCATCTTGTTGTTTTTAGTGATGCTGATTGAGATAGTTGTCCCAACACTCGTCACTCTGTCACAGGTTGTTGTGTATGTTTCTTGGAGATTCTTTGATATCCTAGATGAGTAAAAAATAGGAATGATTTTCTAAATCTTCTATAGAGTTTGAATATCGTGCTATGTCCGTTGCATGCTCTGAGATTATATGGCTTCAGAGACTGCTAGCTGAACTTGGATTTAATCAATCTACTCTCACTCCTCTTCATGCAAATAACACAAGTGCCACCCAAATTGCTATGAATCCAGTCTATCATGAGCGCACCAAGCATATTGAAGTCGATTGTCATAATATCCGTGAAGCTATAGAGACTTGTGTTATTTCTCTTCCTCATATTTCCACGACTTTATAGATTGCAGACGTGTTTACCAAATAACTAAATTGCCAGCAACATCAGTTTCTTGTTGGCAAATTGATGCTTTTTGATCAACCCACGTCAATTTGAGGGGGGATGTTTCCAACTATATATTTGTAACATATTAGCATTGGTATTTCTTTATTGTTAATTATCTCACATTTATTTTAGATTTGAATTATTTGGAATTTGAATAGCTTGATTCTCCATTATTGTTCATTATTCTAGGTAGACATTTTCTTGTATTAATAGCTAGCATATGTAACATATAAAATACAACATAAAAAGCAAATAACACACTTTTGTATATTATATCTATTTTCTATCATATTTTATTTGCTTTCTAACAAGTTCTTCCCATTAAAGGACACATTCATCCTTACTTACATAAATTCTCTATTTGGTAATAAAATATAAAGGCTACATCTTTTAGTTAGTTCATAATGTGGTACATTCTTTTATACATTGTTGTTGTTTTGCACCCAATCTTCTAAATTCTACATGATTATTGTTTCTATTAACACTAAAATTTTTAGATAGATTTCCAATTACTGATATAAGTAAATTGGCTATTAAATTGGATCTCGAATTCAAATCCATAATATTTGGGCTTCTGTAGTTAGTTAATCCAAAATAAATAATAAATTTATTTTATTTTGGGTAGGTAGTTGGGCAACGATATTTGAATAGGGGATTATTATTGGCACTCCAAAATTATTATCGACACTCCTTCTCACTTTCTAATTTTTGTGAATTGGTCAATATATCCTTTTAACTTTTAAATATTAATTTGAATTGATTTATTGGACAAAAAGGCCTAATAGTCTACTATTCACTTCATATATTCAAGAATACTATTTTTCACCATCTTCTTTTCGGCTTTGGTGACGACAACTTCAGAATTATTACTCAACTTCTTATTTTGATGGCTACCGGGCAAAATCATTTTTTTTTAATATTGTTGTCTTTTGTGCAATATTTTACCCATATTTTACATTATATTTTTCTACTTTTTCCATTACAGTAATTTTAGTTACGTGAAAATGGAGGCGATTGATATTTTAGAAGATTTAATAATGATTTTTGAGTTTGAGCAGATAATAAAGATTGTGAATACCAACAATACCGAACAAATTTAAGATATCTACCATTTTTAAAACCCATCTATCAACAATGAATATATTTATTTCTTTTTCATACTTTTTATATTATTTCATTAAATTTTCAGCTCACACTTTAATTTCAGCATACATGTATTTATGCAATATAATATTTGTCTTTATATGCAAATTATTCTACTAATGCTGATAACCTTTTTTTTTTTGTAGAAATAATACATAGAGCAAACAAGTTAGTACAGACCGTGAATGGAAGATTATGCATTAAAGATTGTAGTCACGAAACTCATCTTTTTTTCCTTTTACTTATTATTATTATTATTATTATTATTATTATTATTTCACAATAGACTTTTTGTTTCTTCGAAGTTAGAAAATGTTGAGGCAAAATAGAATTAGAGGGGATATACAATCTATTTTTTTTTAATCTAATATTTTGCATATTTGAATATCAGTAGAATTATACAATATCTTTTATTTTCTTTATCACCCAACTTTTTTTTTTATATATTCAACTTGTTTTCTTTTATTTTATAATTTCGTATATATTTTAGAAGTTTAATGTATGACTTGAAAATTTTTGTTAGTACTATATATTTTGCATTAAGTAAGTGGGATAAAAAAGAAAGATAAAACAAAAAATTAAAGAGCTCACATTAAGGTTATAACCTAAAGGTGAAAATGATTAACAAGAAAAACAACGTTATGTCATTGAAATTAATAAGAACATTGTGCTAAAGATGAATTGGCAATTTAGTTAATTTTTTAATATAAAAAAATAAAGATGGAATGCTAATAATAATTTTGGAGTGCCAACAATAATTTTTATTCGGATAAACTCATCAAAGTGATGAATTCATTTAAACATATGTCAAACGGTAAGGTGGTTTTGGAGTCCAAACTAAAAAAAGAGACTTAAATGCAAAAGGCTCATCTCATACCCCTAAAAAGAGGCATTCGACCTTTGGGTTCACAAAGGACACACAACAACATCAAATCAAGCTCTCTAATTCCTGAACTTTTGTTGCGATGAAGTGTTGCTTCCACAAAAATTCAATATCTTCTCAAAGCATCAAATTGCCAATACGCAAAGAATCCGAGGATTTAATTTTTATTTGTTAGGGCATTTTGAGATATTAAAACCACTTAAATCTAAGTTCAAATACTTTATTTCATTATATTTTTCTTGTCTTATAATTTAACTGCAAACGCAAATTTTGCATGAATAGTATCATTCTTTTAACATAACAAACTTATTGACATTCTCAATTATTAAAATAAAAGGGGAAAATTCTACTTCCTGTATAAATTTCTTGCCATTTTATATATTCGCATGTGTATATTTTTATTTATATTTTATCTCACATGTATATATTCGGGTGTATCTGTACTATTAAATATTAATAATTCGAGAGAGAGGTTTTAACTTTTCTTTTGGTGTTTTGAGTTGTGACATTCCCAAAG
Source organism: Petrea volubilis (assembly GCA_026212405.1). Taxonomy (NCBI): domain Eukaryota; kingdom Viridiplantae; phylum Streptophyta; class Magnoliopsida; order Lamiales; family Verbenaceae; genus Petrea; species Petrea volubilis. The sequence continues at coordinate 17,162,934 of CM047881.1, forward strand.
TACCCTTAATAATTCTTAACGAATATTATCTTTGCTCTATTCGATGTCTTCTCTTCAATAATATATATATATATATATATTATTCTCTTTCATATTCCTCTTCTCAAAATTTTATTTTGCTTTATGTTCTATTGATTTTTATTCAAAAAGTTAATTTAATTTTAGTCTTTTAGCTTATCATAAACTTAAAACATATATTATAAATAACTAAAAAGATCGTATAACTAATAAAAATAGTTAGGCAATATACATAATTATACAGAGAATCTAATAAAACATTAGTTTTATACAATTAGATTTAACCTTTTGATTATAGTTAAACTTATTTGAAATAACGTATAAGCTCTTATATTTTGTAAAATTAAACTATAAGTTATTAAAGTGTTTGAATAAATAAAACAGATATATCTTATAAGATGTAATAATGAGAATATTGTAATTGATTAGATTAAAACAAAGGAGATGGATGAGATCTTAAAAAATACATTGATAGCTACTAAAATCTTATTTTATAAGCTTTTAAAGTATAATAAACTCTTTATCTAAAAATTTTGTGAAATACTTTATATCATTTTATAAGTCATTAAATATTTTATAAAATATTTATAAAAACACCTTCTATATTATATTTTATTTTTATATTGATATACGCATTGAATGTGCTCGACTGCGCACCTGAGCTAATAAAGTAATAATAATGAGTAGATATTTTTTGTTTCCGCCAAAACCTATCTTTGATACCTCGCCAGTCGCGAGACATATTCGCCTCTAAAATACATTGTGGTGACTCTTCGTCGCCATTTGCATTCAGAAAATATTCGCCGATTTCAACACCGAAAGCAATCAAATATAAACCCATACGCATTACAAGTAATCAACTAAAATCCCAGGAAATTAGGTATTCTCCTCTTACTAGACTGATTTTCATATGTATTTCTTCAGCACTGTCATGTTTTTTTTTTCAGCTTCTAATTGTCCTTGCCCACTTTTGCGTTCTCATTTTTAGAAATCTTGGGACTTTGCTGTGCATGAATCCTGAATGTTCTGAAAATATTTTGCCATGATTTTGGCGAATTAGGAATAAGAGTTGCGTAGCTTTTAGAATGAGGGAAAAGAAAAGAAAAGATTAGAACTTAAAAGGGTTGTAATTAATCATCAGTGTGATATTTTTGCAGTCTCAAAATGGCATTTTTTTCTTCAAATGAATGCAAATAGGAGAATTTCTTCTATGGACTACTACTTTCGCGCTCCAGATTGTTTCCCTCTATAGTCGGGTTTGGGCATGTGGGGGTCGTGTTAATTATCTCACATCAATTAAATACCGAGATGTAATTTGATTAATAATGTCCTCACTTCATGAGCTAGGTTTTGGAATTAGTTAGGTCCAAGCTCCTAATATTTATACAAAACCTTATTAGATAAATATTTAGTTTTTTTGTAATTTAGAAGATTTGATTTCAGAAAGGTTCTTCCCAGTGATTTAATCTACCCATTATTTGCAATTTTTCGTTGCATATGTGATTGAAATACATTTTCCTGAATAGAGCTTCAATGCTTGACCAGGTGATCTGTTCGTTGTAATGGCATCTTCTTCTATGTTTTCCTCATGGACCTTGAATGGTAGCATATTTGCTCCCAAGGCACCGAAGAGTAACTGCTGAGCTTATTTGCAATTGTACGAATGGTAGTTTTAGGCAAATACTTAATTCGTCTCTCAAGAGTGGTTTAGAATGCCGAGCACTGAAGGTTGAGGCTAAACCGTCCTTTTCACTGGGGAGTAAATTTCAACTTGAAGATGTAATTGAAGCTCAGCAGTTTGACAGAGATACTCTAAGTGCCATATTTGATGTGGCACTTGAGATGGAGAAGATTGAGAAGAGCTCTGCCGGAAGCCAAATTCTTAAGGGGTATCTGATGGCTACACTATTTTATGAGCCCTCAACCAGAACTAGACTTTCATTTGAGTCTGCTATGAGACGTTTGGGTGGTGAAGTTTTGACTACAGAAAATGCACGTGAGTTCTCATCAGCAGCTAAAGGGGAGACGCTTGAAGGTAGTCGCCAGTTTATTTACTTTTGAGTTTGTTTGATGACCCGCTAATCATGGTTTGTGTTGATCTTCAGATACCATTAGAACAGTTGAAGGGTATTCTGATATAATAGTGATGAGACATTTTGAAAGCGGTGCTGCCAGAAGGGCAGCAGCAACAGCCAGTATTCCAATTATTAATGCCGGGGATGGACCAGGGCAGCATCCAACTCAGGTCTGAAGACTGAAGGTCTTTTTAGATACTTGTATTTGTTAATCTAGTTTCTAAAAATCAATTCATCCTTTCTAGTTGTCATTGTGTGTCAGTCAATAGAGGAAAACTGAGTGTCATCTAATCACTTTCAGTCACTTCCACCCTGCCCACTGCTGACCACCCCTACCACACCCCAAAAATAAAATCAATAATAGATAAAGAAAAAGAATAAAGAAGAAACAAAAAGTATGTATTACCACTTCACAATAACATCTATGAATTCATCCCTCAGTTAATAGATTGGAGAAATTGCAGCCTGAAAATTTAGTTTTACAAGGCTGGATTTATTTTGTATCCTTACTCTCAGGGTGTTATCGAACTAAATTTTGTCTTTCAATTGGGAAATCTTTAAAATTTTCTTGTCATTTGAAAGGAATTCTTTTCCCAACTTTTCTTCTATATTTGTTATGACAATGTTTTGAGGAGCTCTGTGTTGAAGCTTATTATACTCTGGGTGCAGTTAAAAGTTGTTGTAACCTCGCAATGGAGTCACTTCTTAGTCTAGTTTGTTATGAGTTTGAACTTTGCATTAGAGTGTCTTCTTTATCTATCCCTATCAGAAATCTCGAATGAGGGTCAATCTGTTCCCTATTAGTGCTCCTCGCCACCCGGAAGACAAAGAAAAGGGAAGGTATAATGGCAGGGGAACAATTCAGACCATTATATTACATCTGACGAACTTTTGGTTGTAGTGTGTATGTGTGTAGCAAATGTAACTTGTGTTTTTCGTATGGATATCTTGGTGAAACTGATTTTGTCACTTTACTGTTTTCTGTCTTACTTTCTTGTAATACTGTTTCTACATTTGTTTTCTTCATCATCGGGGTGTGTGTGTCTGATTCCGATTACTTTAGGCGGACAGGAGTTTAAACAAGTTAGTATAAAAATGAGTCCACGTATAAATGAATCAGATGTAACTAGGTCTCTATTTTGATTCTGTGAGTTCATCTGTTTGGACCGAACATTTTAGTGCATGATCTCATGTTTAAGAGCTGTATTTTTTCAGATCGAGTATATAATGGATATCTGTCCATGATGTTAACATTGTGTGGTCATATTTATCTTACTTTTATTTTATTTTTCCCTATACTTCCCTCTGGCAATGATCAGGCTCTCCTGGATGTGTACACTATTCAAAGAGAGATAGGAAAACTTGACGACATCGAAGTTGGACTTGTTGGTGATCTTGCTTATGGAAGGACAGTCCGCTCGCTCGCCTATTTGCTGGCTAAGTACAAAAATGTCAAAGTCTACTTTGTCTCACCTGATGTAGTAAAAATGAAGGTAACACGACTGGAATTGTCTATAGAAAAAAGTTATTAATTCGTTATGGGATTTTCAGTATGGAATAAGATAAATTTTGTAAATATAACACTTGAAATTAGAACCAAGTATCAAATCATTCTTAGCATATTGTTGATAAGAATATTTTATTTACCTTGTCAAGTTCTAATTTCAGGATGACATAAAAGATTATCTAACATCTGAAGGAGTGGAATGGGAAGAGAGTGCTGATTTAATGGAGGTGGCTTCTAACTGTGACGTGGTGTATCAAACCCGTATTCAGAAAGAAAGATTTGGAGAAAGAATCGATCTTTATGAAGAAGCTCGAGGCAAATATATTGTGAACCGGAATGTGTTGAATGTGATGCAAAAACATGCAGTTGTAATGCATCCTCTGCCAAGGCTCGATGAGGTCGGCTTATGGTTTTTTGTCTGTTTCTGCTATTCCTTTTGCTGCTTGTTTCTTTCCAAAGTTTCTATTTCTCCCAATCCTGATTGAGTGTGTGTATGGGTTTTATCCATGGACCGTTTTCAGATTACTGTTGATGTGGATGCTGATCCGAGGGCTGCATATTTCAGACAAGCGAAGAATGGTCTCTACATTCGCATGGCTCTTTTGAAGCTTTTACTTGTTGGTTGGTAAAAGATGCTTGTTGTCCACAAATTCCATATGACGGCATGAGCGGCGCCTGAGGCTATTCTTCTTCTTCTTCTTCTTCTTCTTCTTCTTCTTACAGAAAGCACCCGCTCCCCATTTTTGTTCAACTTCCATTTAGATGCTCGTGACTGAATTTTGAGTGATTCGAGAAAAAAAATATTGATTTAATTGAGATTCTACGACCAAGGCCTTGTTTCGAGTAACTGAGGAAATTCCTATTTGTAAAACCTTGGTGTTTTTTTTCTTTTCTTTTATTTTATTTTAGCTAGCGGTTATGAGAGGTTGATTTTGAACTCCTTACCTTCGTTGTGATAAAAGATGATGCCACTTCAATCGAAAGACGGTGTTGTGGATTTCTTTTATTGTAACTGTTAGAAATAATAGCTTTAAAATATCAATAAGTACAAGATATTTATTTATATGGGTGGTTTATATATATATATATATATACTTGTATTATTATATAAAAGAGGAGCACTCTATAGTTATTTTTGATCTTTTGATCTTTCATTTTTTTCTTTTCTTTTTTCATTTTCTCTCTCTTCTATCTTTTCCCACTTTTTTTTTGACTTTCTCGTCCCATCTCTCTTTCTTCCCCTCCCTCCTTTTATCTTTTTTCATCTTCAAGTACGTTTCTATATCATTTCCTTTTGACAGTTATCTATAATTGTTTTCTATTTTTTTTTATTTCAAATTATTTTATTTTTACTTATAACTAATTTTATAAATTTATTAAAATTAGTTAAAAATATGTTGATAGTATAGATACTAACATCATTTTATTATATTATTAAATTATATGATTTTTTTATTATACACATGCATCGAATGTGCCAATATTATTAGTATATATGAATGCAACATCAGTTTCAGTAAAATAAAATAGCCAAAATCGATCAAACAAATGCCGAATACAAAACAAAAATAACAACAAAGTTTAGTGAATTTATCATATCTGCAATTGTATTGAAATGACTAAATAACCAGGCAAATTTGGTTTGCCTTAAAGAAATATTTATCTTGCTAACTGGTGCGATGAGCTAGCCATACTCCTTTTGTGATAAAACAGTCCAAAGATTCTTTCCAAGCCGTACTTCTATTTTGAATCTCAATTCGAAAGTTAATCAACTATATATTATGTGTATGCAAACAAGTACACTAATGCAGAAGTACAAGAACAACATTTAAATCTCACAAGACCAAATGTGCACTCAGAGAATAATTCTTACACTGATCTACTCGAAGAGAAGTGATACCCGAAAATGTGTTTTTGTATGTTGTTTGTGTTCTGTTCTGTAGGGACAAGACTATCCTAATTATAGGTGAGAGGGAATAGAAGCATTAATGCATTGGCATTTAACTCTTGCTGAAACCGCATTGCTGGCAATGATCCAAACAATAAAGCTGGCTGTAACAACAGGTAACAACCCTGCCTACTGGAATACTTACAACCAACAAAACGTATCTAGATCAAACCCAATGGTCTCCTAGCCATAAACACCAATTAAACCTTTATAATGGTTGATTTGAAATTTAAAAGTATAAACGTTACAATAGGTCTATTTCAGTAAAAGGTAAATTTGAGACAATTCGTTCAAATGCTTGAGCCTGAGCTGAGTTGGGTGGGTGGCGTGCGAGTGGGGCTTTCTATATGCAATACCTAGTTGTTTAGTTTACACTAAAATAACACTTAACCATATAAACACGAGAAATATCAAGGTTACAAAACCAATATGGGATATTTTACACTTCATCTTTTAACACAGAGACAATATTTTGAAGGCTTTATTTACGGATTTTCACCAAAAATAATTTTAATCCTAGATTAACTTCTACAAATGTTATCATTAACAAGCCCACTTCCAACGGTTATTATCCCATATGCTAACACAAATAGAAAGGTTGTTCTTGCGTGATGCATAGATTAAGAGCCTATTTGGGTAGAGTTTTTTTTAGAAAAAAAAAAACACTTCCTTTTTTGAAAGAAGCACTTCAATGAATTTTTTTTTTCTTTTTTTGCGTTTAGGTGGATTTTAAAAAAAAAAAAAAAAAAAAAAGAACAGAAGCCAAAAAGTTCAAAAGTAATTTTTTTAGAGCCTATCCAAACTAACTCTAAAACAAAACACTTCTTAAAACATATTTCAACTACTGCAAGCAAACATAAAATTGTTTGATTTTTTTTAAAATTTACTATAGAAAATACGGTTTGAAAAATATTTTTTTTAAAAACTGCCCTGATTCATATTAAATGTTGCTATTTGCATCCATAGTATGGTACTAGAATTTTAATGGCAGCTTTATTGTCAAGTATATAACGGTCAGGTAATGCCACAAAATGCAACTGCTGATGTCATTTTTGAATGGGAGGACTTTGTGTTATATTTGTTATTACTATTTTTCAAAGTAATCTTTCTACTAATTTTTTTTTAATGCCAAAATTCAAACTAATTGTCCATTTCATTTATATTGTTGTTTAAAGGGTAAAAAAATATCTAAATTGCGCAAGAGAATAAGGAAGACAGAAGTTTTCAATTAAATTTTTATTTCAAAATGCACCTGTAAAATTCCCCATTATACATACAAAAATATGTTCGTAGATTTTTATGTCATGCAATCAAATTCAAATTCGTTAATGGCCCAATACAGGCCTCGGCCCGTACTTATGGGCCCGACCCACATACGATGAGTAATACAGTAATTCGTCATCACTGACACTAAACTACGTCGTCGGAATATTTCTATCATCGGAACAGTGAAGCCCTGGGTCTGTCTGTCCCTCTTTCTCTCTCTTCAGTTCATCAACAACATGAGTGCTTTCGGGAAATTTAAAGCAAAGCCCTAATCTGTACATCACGCTGGTGAGGGGTATTCCGGGCACCAGGAGGCTCCAACGCCGCACGTTAGAGGCCTTGCGCCTCACCAAGTGCAATCGCACCGTCATGCGCTGGAACACGCCTACAGTGCGGGGAATGCCTCAGCACTTCTCAAGTTTTTTTTTTTTTTTTTAATTATTTCGAAATACGCTGAATTGGTGAAAATTATTTCTATTATGTTTTTGATGATATGCTTAGAGAGTAAAGCTTGATTGTTGTTTTCTGGTGCGGTTTTTGTTTTGAATTTAGGTGAAAAGGTTGGTTGTGATCGAGACCGAGGAAATGCACGATGCTCGGAAGCAGAAAGAGGCTGATCACCGCCCGCCGTTGGTTGTGGATCACCTTCCAGCTCCGCCGAGTAATTCGTCATCGTGATTGCTGAAATCGTCGAGTGGTTAGTTTTGCTATTTTTGCTTGATGAATTCTACGTAATTTGTTTGATGAGAGTGGTTGAATTCAATTTGATTATGAACTCCCGATGAAGCTTTGTGTACGTGTTTGATAGGCTGTTTAAGTGGTGCCAAGTTTAGAAGTTTGTTTTTGCTCCCTTTGAATTTCAAGAACATGGTATATTATTCTTGCTGGATGTTTATAAATTTGACCCCCTAAGAACATGTTAAATTTTCTCTATATGTGTGGCTTGCCTTATCTTCAATCCGGTAAGGCGGGTGGTAAAAAGTTTCTATGAGTGTTCTTGGGTCCTGGAATTTCGAGCATTTTTCCTCGTTTATCCCCTCGACCACCCTCCCAAGTTAATGCTCGCAAGGTGCAACAAGTTCCTAACTAACTTAAGATGAATAATGAGGATATGTCACTTTCTTTTTCTTTCTTTTTTCTTTTCTTGGTTATTAGGTTGGTCACAAAATATATCATCTATGTTTGCTGGGGACAAGCGGGACTCGAGAGCAACACTTAAGTACTGCTGGAGGTCATACTGTTTTAACTTCTAGAAGCTACTACTCGTTGAAGAACTTATTTTTACATAATGGTACGAGGAGAGTTTATTGTTAGAACAGAAGAAATATATATAATTACAAAATTTTGAGGATTATCTCCAACAATTTGCTTTGCGTCGTATACAGTTTGATGTCTATTGCTCTTTTGCTTCCGTTTCTTTCTTGTGTTTTCTGACCCGATATGTTGGTACCCTTTTTTATAGTTGGTCTAAAGCTATCCTTTCCAGAGGCTATCTGCTTAAGTCGAAATGGTCTGACCTTTACCTTAAAATTAAATAGGTTTTAATTAAAAGGATATGCTTTCTTATGAACTACTTGGTGCTGGTCTGTCTATCCAGAATCTGGTTTGTATTTCAGATTTAGTGAAAATCCCGAATTATTAATAATGTTATTAACCCTATTAATTCTTCATTACATGTCTAGTATCTGCACCTCATGAGGCGTGCAATAATAGAAGGATGATTCATACCTGGAGCTTGGTATGAAGAAGTGGTACAATAAATAGATGTAGAAGTTAAAGACGAGAGAATTGAAGAAGAGATCAAAATTTGGCTTTTATTATAACTCATCACTATTTTCTTTGTATTCTTTCGGTCAAAAATACTTTTTGCAGGTTTCCCATCCCCTCCCCCTCCTCCCCAAAAAAAAAATAAATAAATAAATAAAATTCTATACACGTCACAAGATTATATGGAAGAAACCAGTGGTAGACTAGAAGAGGCAGTGGAACTGGAGCTACGCTTTTCTAGTGCATGCAATTTGGCAAAAACTCCAACCAGGGGAGCTGTGTTATATGTGCAAGCCTCAGTTTGCTCAAAGTTATATCTTCTGTCCTCAAACTGATCGTTTTGATCTGGGCCACCAACCAGGGCCCCGACAAGAACGTTTGGGTTTGGACCCTTGCTATCATACCAGCGAGCATACCCCTCAGTGCACCCTATGAAAGCCTGGCTGTCTCTGTATGATTTCGTGGATGCACCTCTGTGGTGCACCCTCTCGGGGTACGAGGGTCCATAGCCAACCAAGTAGCTTACTCCCATAGGGTTGGAGCCCAGAATGTAGTCCACTTGTGATTTAGCAAAGGAAAGGATCTCATGGGAACCCACTGAATCTGTCTCGCAGTGGAGGATTTCATTGGTGGAATAAAGGTGTTTAGAGTAGACTGTGAGTAGGAGTATTGCACCGGATACGTACTGCATGTTGTTCCATTGGCGGACGTAGAGAAGCCCACCTGGGGTGCGCATCACGTTGGTGGAGTTGTTCTTGTTCAAGCAAGCACAGATGTAGTGTTCTGCGTTTGAGCGGTATTCTTGGAGGATCTGCTTCTGTTGTTCGCTTTTTCCTTCGATTGGCAACTACAGGAATAAGTGCAAAGTGTCATTAACTAATTCTAACTAGACATACATGTTTCAAAATAAACTTGATCTTCCTCCAAAGATTTAGAAATTAATCTTGTCCTTGTTTAGTCAGCTCATGAGATGTTATCCATTTGGGTAATATCCCAACTATTATTTTCATTCTTTCGATTTACTTTTTTAACATTTTTTGATATCCTCATAGTAAAGCCCAATAGCCAAAAACACCATTTGGGTACACCCCCGGTGAGTAGCATGAAGTTTTCCATTGGTCCGACAGATTTGAAGACACTATATGTGGGCTGTCAAATCCAGGATAAACAGACACATTTCAATGAAATCTGAAAGAAGTTACAGCACATTTCCAATTATTGTCCTTTGGAAATTGCCATAATTCCAGATTCAAATGTGCCAATATATATATATATATATATATATATATATCCTTTGAATATGATTTGATATGTATATACAATCTCTATTTATATAATGTCGTTAATGGTCCTTCAAGTTTAAACTAGAATTACTTTAGTCCCTAAAGCTTAAATCATTATGTTTTAATCCTTTTACGTTGTAAGTAAGTAAATGTTTTAGTCATTTTGATGAATTTTCCGATTAAATTTTACTAATAAACACTTATTTGGAGGGCATTTTGTCAATTTTTGCTTCAAAAAGTGTGACAATTTGATCGTTAGGACTAAAGTAATTTTATGTTAAGCTTCAGAGACTGTAAGTTATATAACCTTACAAATAAATATAACATAATTTAACTTTATAAAGTGGTATAAAAATGAAATAATTTATAATTTTAAAATGCCATTGGGCCTATAGGCTATAGTCCAATTATGGTGGCTTGAATTTGTACTAAATATTTATAGGGTGTTTTAAATGGATTGTATAAAAATAAAAAAATATAAGATAAAAAGAGCGTTACCGCAGTGGCAAGGACCTGGAGACCGGGGTATTTAATATCCCAGCTGAATTCCTCGACGGCCCAAGTGATCCCACCAAAAGATTGTGCATTTTGAATAGCATAATTGAAGTAGTTTATATCGTCGGTGGCCTTGTATAGCCACAAAGCTGCCCATAACAACTCATCCTTGTACCCGCTCACCGACGGGTAATACCCCTTTACTATTTCGACAGTATCATCGTATCTCCCTCTAAAATTGTCACCAAATTCGAACAGCTGCAAAACTCAACCAATATTAACCCATAATTCACTATCAATATATTTTTCATGTGTGTGAGAATGTGACTGATTAACGACTCCATTAACTAACTTACCTGTTGTGCATGCTCCAAGAGAAGGTGAGAGTAATGAGGGTTTATTGTCCTAAACACAATCGAGGCTGCCGCCATGGCCGCTGCTGTCTCTGCTACCACCTCGGAACCAGGGTTCTCCTCGTCCACCTTGTAAGCAAGGTGAGACGTCGTCATGTCCTCCGGCCGCTGCCAACAGAGGTGATCGGTGTCGCCATCACCCACCTGATAAATACAATGATATTCATATAATGCGCTCCTAGCTCGCCATAAAATTAGAGAGAGAGAGAGGGGGCGAGAGAAACCTCTGCCCATAGAACGTGAGGATGAGTGTGTGCTTTGATGAAATAATCAGTTCCCCATTTGATGGCTTCAAGGGCATGCTTGAATTCACCGGCGGCCACTATATGATCTTTGAATTCCATCACGCTCCAAGAAAGAAGTGTAATTGTATAGGCCATCGGCAGACCGAACTTAACGTTGTCACCAGCATCGTAGTAGCCCCCAACCAAATCCACCTATATATTCACAATATCAAGATATAATGTCACTCATTATTAGTTATTACTTCAAGAAATCAACAAGAACATTATTGTACAACATTTTAAATGCCTTGAGAAAATGACAACCGCCATTATATCTCGTCGGTTCAAATCTGCTGCTTCATTTTTCAATTTCACCCGTTTTCTATTTACTATCTGAATTCATAACATACGTACAAAACGAAACATTATGAAGGTCGATAGATCAATTGAGTGCGTTAAATTGAAACAAAGGATCCAAACCGATAAAAACACACCCCTTGTTCTAGGCCGTCAGTGAGGCCGGAGTGGTGGCGCCACGTGACTCTCTGGTTGTACGGGAGGCGGCCCGAGCGCTGTGCCTCAAAGTATAGGAGGGACTTGGAGAGGGCATTGCCATAGTCAAAGCGCGATTGATGCGAAAATGGAAGCGTGGGAAAGAGTAGGAGTAGTAATACTAAGGAGCGTGGGAACAATTGTTTAGGGTGTACGAAACATTTGCATTCACTTAGTATTGTCATTGCGTTGTTCTTGTGCCTCTCCCTTTCTTTATGCTTCTCCAAATATGTGATTGTGTCCCTCTTTATATAGCCTACACGACTTGAGGGTGTATTTTAGCATGAAAATTCATGGAATTTGATGAGTTAAATCATTGACACGATAACTGAAACAGTTTCGTACTTCAGTATGAATCCTCTATTGTGTTTTCTATTTTGTCTTATTATAAAACAGGTCTGCTTATAAAAATATTCTTTAATATACACTTGACGGTGTAAATCTCTTACAATTGGCTTGTATCTATGAAATAAAATTGAAAATGATACAAAATATGCAATAGATGATCTAAACGGCCCACATTTGTGTATTTTTGCATGTTTCATGTGCGTAAAGTGATTTTTAAAATGTTGTCCCTTAAAGGAAGAATCAGATTTTTGACCATATACTCCATCCAAATTTTCAGGTACAAATCTAGCGAATGAATTATGTATGATCATGAAGTGTATTTATAAAATAAAATAATGGATGTGATATCAAAATGATTACTGTGTAATTAATGCAATGCTATTCAAGGAAAGAAACAGCGAATTTGCGCTATTCATGCTTTTCTTTCAAGCTTGATTTGATTGTTAATAGTGCCTGGTTAGAATTTATTTTATTATTATTATTATTTTTTTTTTGACACCGTTCTCAATCATGCTCTGTATAATTGAATACCATAGGTTTTTCTTCTATGAATCGAGTGTTTATACTCTACGATTCAGATTCAGCCACGTGTTATATATTAAATTTTTTATAAAATACATATAACACGTGACTGAATTTGGACCGTTGGGTGCATGAGTGGGGTTTATACACCTGATACATATAAGAATTTTCCGATTATCATTTGTTACCTTATCTACTAGAGTTGAGCAAAGTTTATAAATTTTAACAAAAATCAAATGAGTGAGAATAAAAAGTAATAGTTTTGATTTTAAAATAACGTCTATTAGTTTTCCAAACCCTCCTCTTTTTGGCATACGGCCTTATTGACTTGAATAGCAACTCTATATCTGAGCCATAGAGACAATGAAAATGTCCAAAATTATTTATTTTTTTGTGGCACACAATCATTGATTCGCGCATGAGGAATTCAACAAATTAATAATTTACCACGTTAATTTCTTGATGTTTAAAATGTTTTTAAGATGATAGAATGGCTTGCTACAAAGCTTAGTACAACGGTGAAGTGTATTTTCAAAAATGTACTGGAAAAAGTGACGTAAATGCAGCTATGTTCAGACCAAATGTTGAATGTGGTTTTTTTTATATATAGAATGTATCTAGATGAGACATTTTTCTAAAAAGGAAATATTAAAAATGTTAAGCATTACATCTTGGATGGAAATTTTTGCCACGGATAGTGTTTATATTAGTTATGTAAACAATTTAAAAACATGCAAAGAAACATTGTGGTAAATTAAATATGCGGGGTTGGTGTGTGTCACTCTCAAAGGGCAGGTCAGGCCAGAAAAAATATTTCTTGTTTGGGGAACACTTTTCTTCTTTTGATTTTTTGGATTGGGAAAAATTTAACGTTAAATATCCTATATTATTGAAATAATTATTATCAATTTTATGGATTATACTTGTAATTATTGCAAGTTATAATAACTTGATCTTTACGTGCAAGCTTAAATTTTTATTACCTTTTTCCCCCTTTCTTTCTTTCTTTCTTTCTTTCTTTGTGTGTATGTGTGTGAAAATATGTTACTCACCAAACACGTTTGTAGTTCGAGGTATGAACATGTTTTGGGGGAAGACCACTAACGTTGTATTAGGCAATATGATATTTAGTATATATTTTAATGTAATATTAGACAAGATAATATTTAATGTATATTTTGCAATGTAAATATAGTAAAATAATATTTAGTGTATATTTGCAAACAGATTTTTAGGAACTTGTTTGAGAAATATCAAAATCTCACAATGTGAAAAAGACTCCCTTACCGTATAATTTGAATTCTAGTGATTACCCAAGTAATGTTATCACTCAAGTTCCTGCATTTGCAGTGGATACAGATAAATTGTGCCTTCATGGACTAATTAAGCAACGATCAGTGGCAAACCTTGATTGAAATATTGAATAAAAAAAAATCGAATATGAATGAGAAGATGATTGGTATCTATGATAATATTCATTGGATAATTGATATAGGGGCATCCAATCATATGGCAAGCAATTTGAAGAGCTTATTTGATTTGCGAAAAATTTCAAGCTGTCACGTTGGCTTGCCAAATGGAAGTCATGTTGTCGCAACAAAACAGGACTCAATCAAACTTAAATGGAATTTGTCTCTAAAAAATGTTTTATATGTGCCAAGCTTAACTTGCAATTTAATTTCTATGTCGCAATTGATAGATCACTCAAATTGTATGGTCCAATTTACTAACAACTTGTGTGTTATACAGAACATCACTTCGAGGATGCTTATTAGTACGGGTGAACGTAGAGATGGACCTATTATTTTCGGGGCATATCGCGCATAAAGGCTATAAAAGTAAATTATGTGGGCTCACTCGATCTTTGACACAAAGCGGTTGGGACATCCTTCTTGGAAAGTTGCCAAGTTAGTTCCTTTAATAGATCCTATGAAAAGTTATAATATTTTGAATAAAAGTTGCGAGGTATGTCAATGGGCCAAGTAAACTAGGAGTAAATTTTCTTTGAGCGATCATAAAGTTTCTGATTATTTTGAGTTGATTCATTGTGATTTATGGAGTCCTTATAGAACTCTTTCTCCATGTGGTGCTTTATATTTTTAATTATTGTTTTTGATTATTCTCGCGCTGTGTGGATATTTTTACTAATTGACAAGAAAGAAGTGCCCCAAACTATGAATAACTATTTTGCTCATAATCAAGGGATGAAAGGGGATAAGTTTGCTGGTAAAAGTCGTAGGTGTATATTTGCTAGGTACCTTTATGGAAAGAAGGAATGGAAGTTGTATGATTTAGAGACGAAGGCATATTTTGTTTATCATGACGTTGATTTCAATGAAAATGAATTTCCTTTTGCCGCGTTGGTGCTTGGATCAAATAATACTGAAGTACAACTAGTCTTTACTGAAATAGCAGATGACAATGAACTTGGAAGTTTTAGAGATATTCCAACAATGGGGGTACAAGGGATGGAGATGAAGAATTAGCCCAAGCTACTCGAGTTACTGGAGACGAAACTTTATTATAAGAGAATCAAGTTGAACAACTCCAATAGGAAGTAAGAGTCAAAGGCAAATAGAATGAGGATGAACAATTGGGTCGTGGACACTGTAAGAAGTAATCTTCGGTTCTTTTGCACAATTAAGTCAATCCATACAATTCAGAAATTGAGTCAATCTCGTCCTTCCCTTACACGACAACATTTCTTAGGTACTTCTTACGATATAGCACATTATGTGAATTGTGATAATTTTTTTGCACGACACGGAAATTTTCTTGCAGCTATTACTGTACAGCATGAACCAATAACATTCTCAGAAGCAGTAAAGGATGAATTATGGCATGAGGCAATTCAATGTGAAATACATGCATTAGAAAATAATGGGACATGAGTGATAGAAGATTTATCTCCTAATAAAAAAGCTCTTGGGTGCAAGTGGGTGTAGAATATAAAGTACAACTCAGATGGAACTATCAAACTCTATAAGGCACATTTAATGATTTTTGGCAATCATCGGGTTGAGGGGATTGATTACTTTGAAACGTTCGCTCATGTTTCCAGGATGATTAACGTACTAGCATTTTTGGTAATTGCAGCTGCAAAATACTGGGAATTGCATAAAATGGATGTATATAATGCATTCTTTCATAAGGATCTTCAAGATGAGGTTTACATGAAATTGCCTCTGGGATTTCAAGTTCCAAGTCCAGGAAAGGTATGTCGACTATAAAAATTTCTTTATAGATTAAAACAGGCACCACGCTGTTAGTTCGTCAAGTTATCAAAGACTACGAGTTTCAACAATTGTATTCTAATTATTCCCTTTTTACTTTGCAACAAGGAGATTTTGGATCAATGTTCTTGTCTATATTGATGATTTAATTATTTCAGGAAACAACCATGAGGCCACGAGGCGTTTCAAGAATTATCTTAATAACTGTTTTCATATGAAGGATTTGGAAATTTTGAAATATTTTTAGGTGTTGAAGTTGCAAGGAGCCCTTAAGGGATTTTCTTGTGCTAGCGTAAGTACACCTTGGACATTATTTATGAGGTGGGATTATTAGGGGCTAAACCCGCATGTGTTCTTTTGAAACAAAACCATCGATTAGCATTAGTTGATGGACGACTTCTTGATGACCTTGAATATTATCGTCACTTGGTGGGCCGTCTCATATATATTTGTTTCACTGGACCAGAATTATCTTATTGTGCTAATATTCTCTCTCAGTTCATGCAACGACCGAGAGAAGAATACTGAGAAGCAGCACTACGAGTAGTACGATATTTAAAAAGGAATCAGGACAAGGTACTCTATTACAGAGTAAGTGTGATTTGCGCTTATATGAATGGTGTGATGCGGACAAGGCCAGGTGTCCTCTGACTAGATGATAGCTTATAGGATGGTTTGTGCTTTTGGGTAACTCTCCCATATCTTAGGAAGATAAAGAAACAACATATTATGTCCAAATCTTCTGCAAAAGCAGAGTATAGATCCATGGCTATGACAACATGTAAACTTAAATGGTTGAAAGAAATTTTAACTAGTCTTGTTGACAAATAATTCTTGAATGCAACTTTACTGTGATAGTCAAGCAGTGTTGCATATAGCAAAAAATCCAATTTTTTTATGAACGTACAAAGCATATCGAAGTAGACTTTCATTTTGATCGTGACGAGATAGTTAATGGCAACATACACCCTTATTTTGTTCCCTCTCATGCACAACTCGCTTATATTTTACAAAAGAATTGGAAAAACAACAATATGATTTTTTTCTTCGCAAGTTTGGCATTCAAAATCTTCATGCACCAACTTGAGGGGATATTCAGCAAGACGATGTTTAATGTATACTTTGCAATGTAAATATAGTGAAATAATATTTAGTGTATATTTGCAAACAAATTTTTAGAAACTTGTTTAGGAAGGTAGGATTTCTTTTGCTATGATATATATTGACTACTATCAATGAAAAAAAAAAAACATGAACTTTTTCCCATCTTTCACCCTATCGTTTCCTCTACTTTATCATGTTGGACTGGGTATTCTCCAGGTTGTGTACGAATAGAATCGAATTAACTTTGTCTAGATCTTGGCTTCCTTTTAATAAGTAAAAAATTAAGCGTTTTGTTTTTGTCTTTTTTTCCTTTAATAGCTTCAACGTATAAAACTTGAGGCTTATAGACTTATAGTACTCGAGGAGTGTACATTAATTTCAAAGTTTTCAGATGTCACACGTGATTAATTAGTAATTACTACTAACCGAGAAAGTTCCCACCCTTTTTTTTTCTTCTTTTTCCAGAAATGGCTGATGTAATTAAGTTCCCTATTGTTGAAAGAAGAAAATCCAATAAACTATCTTCGAATTTTATTCCATTTTGGATTTCTATTAATTGAGTATTTTATTTTTATAAATAAAACGAGCTAAATTAATACAATTAATAATACTTGACTTATAAGACTTGATTTATTTGACCCACTATTGTTAAAGCCTTGATTTTAACAGATGTGGTCTGACAATTGGTGTAGGCCCATCCTACAAAGCTTGTGATGGGAAGGCTTAGGTTTACATTATATATTTAGCTAGATCTCATCTCCACTCTACATTCTGATAATTGCTTGTTCCATTGAAAGCTGTTAATATTGGTGAGAGATTGAGAGAAAGAACTAGCCAAGAATATTTGTCTAAATATCCATATTGATCGATTATGAATCATTGTTGTAATGTACACTAATTTAAATTTATATATAATATTCTAAATTTATTGTGTTTCGATTTTGCGATTATAAAATTTTTCTTACAAACTAATCACTGACTCGAAAGGATGAATGACATTGTAGACAAATTAAATTTACGGCCAATAAAATGCCGACATGTGGCAAATAATATATATTAAATATCAATATTATATTTTCTATTTTATTTGTGGAATTTAATTGAATTTAATTCCTAAATAAAATAGTTAATTAATTGAGATTTTAATATATATTTGCTTGGCCAATCAAATGGTGCCAAGTGTCAAATTAGACTATTTTGGCAATAAATATAATATCTCGCAAATATATATGCCAGATATTATTATTTTGGCAAATAAAATAATATCTTGCAAATATATACGTTAGATATTATTATTTTGGCAAATAAAATAATATCTTGCAAACATATATGTTAGGTATTATTATTTTGGCAAATAAAATAATATCTTGCAAACAAATATGCTAGGTATTATTATTTTGGCAAGTAAAATAATATCTTGCAAACATATATGCTAGGTATTATTATATTTTGGCAATTCAAATCATATCTTCTCAGTAAGGAAATGAATTGCTAGCAAATTTGAACTGGCCAATCAAATCGCATTATCTTGTCAAGTAAACATGGCAAGAGACTCTCCCCTACACCTATAAATAGGGGTCTTCTCAACGAGCCAAGGACACAAAAACACACACATAGAAACATACATTGAAGCATAAAAAGTCTTCAAAGCAAGAGAAGCGAAGGAAATCCCGCAATTCTCTCAAGAAGATTCGAAGTGATCAAGACGAAGTTCCCGGCGTTCTTCGCGAAGGTCATCAAATTCAAGCGTTTGATCCGCAATCAAGGTGCGAAGCCAGCGAATCAACGTTTTCCCCAAGTCAAATACACAACGATCAAGGCGAAGTTCCCGGCGTTCTTTGCGAAGGTCATCAAATTCAGGCGTTTGATCCGCAATTAAGGTGCGAAGCCAGCGAGTCAACGTTTTCCCCAATTGAAATACACAACGATCAAGGCGAAGTTCCCGACGTTCTTCACCAAGATCAACCAAATCAAAGCGTTCGATCTGCAGACAAGGTGCTAAGCCAGCAAATCAACGTTCTTTCCAAATATATATCAAGTCAAGTCAACGGTGTTCGCGGCGTTCTTCGAAAATCTCAACATTTGATTCGTAATCAAGCTGCAAAGCCTACGAATCGGGCTTTTGAAGACCAAATCAAGTTCCAAGAAGATCAAACTACCAAATCCGATACGGAAGTGTTTGAATTTTCAAGTTTCAAGTTCGTGAAAGAAGAATCAGAGGATCAAATTTAGAGATTGTACCCACTTTACTTCAAATAAATTCATTAAATTCAATTTGTATGAATTTTCTTGTCTTTTAATTCAATAGACTCGAAATTTGCGCTACAAATTTCTGGCACGCCCGGTGGGACCCTCTACCTCTCATCTCTTCCTTTCGTCAAAGACTTTCTTCAAGTATCAAATGGCCGCCTACAAATCCACGGGGATTTCAAGTTTCGTAGTTACTACAAGAAGCATGTCCAAGAAGTCTCAGGCATCTTTTGAGAAGACTAGCTCGCTCGACAGCATCATGAAAAGCCTACCACAACTTGTCAACACCAACGAAGACGATGGAGTTGATTCCGGGTCATCCACTCCTCGCTCAACGTCATGTTCTTCCAGCATAGCCCCTGCCATGGTGACGAACACGACAACATTGGAGGAACAACTTGCAAGTTTAACGAAGGCTATTGAAGGGCTTGCCAGGCATGTTCAAGAGCAAGACTCCCAGATCACAAAGCTGATGGACAAGGTCGACCGCGCTGAAGCTAGCCACGTCATGGAGAGGCAGTTTGAAGCTCAAGATGAAGCTGAGATGTCCATGAAGCAACAAGAAAGAGGAAAGTCTGCGGTACCAGAGTTGCAAGTCTCGTCAGAAGGGTTAATTCCTATTGACCAGTTGAAGGAGATCATCATGGGGACAATCAAAGATAAGTTCGATGGAAGCTCCAAATCAGCTATGTCATATACGAAGCCATACACCCAAAGAATCGACAACTTGAAGATGCCAACCGGTTATCAGCCTCCTAAGTTCCAGCAATTCGACGGTAAAGGCAACCCGAAGCAACACGTAGCCCACTTCATCGAGACATGCAACAATGCTGGAACCTACGAAGATCACTTGGTCAAGCAATTCGTTCGATCACTGAAGGGAAATGCGTTTGACTGGTACACTGACTTAGAGCCAAGTTCAATCGATAGTTGGAGGCAACTTGAGCACGAATTCCTCAACCGCTTCTACAGTACCCGGCGAACAGTCAGCATGATTGAGCTCACCAACTCTCGCCAATGGAAGGATGAACCTGTCATTGACTACATCAACCGGTGGAGGAACTTGAGCCTCAACTGTAAAGATAGGCTATTCGAAGCATCTGCCATTGAGATGTGTATCCAAGGAATGCATTGGGGCCTCCGGTATATTCTTCAAGGGATCCAGCCTAGGACATTTGAAGAGCTTGCAACCAGAGCACATGATATGGAGTTAAGCATAAGCACAAGTGGAGCCGACGGACCACCCGTCCAAGAGCCTCGAAAGTCTAAGGAAAAGCAAGACATGAAGAAAGGAAGCAAGTCCTTCTCCAAAACTCAGACCAAAGAGTCAATGGCGGTGAGTGCAAAGCCCGTCAAATTTCAAGGAAAGGCGAACCAAAAAGTTGAAGAAAAGAAAGACGTCGCCCCTGAAAATGGATGGAGAAGGTCAAGCTTGAAAGAAAGGCAGACCAAACAATATCCGTTTCTTGACTCTGATGTCTCCGGCATATTCGATGACCTGCTCAAAGCAAACCTCATCGAATTACCTGAAATGAAGAGACCCGATGAAGCTGGAAGGACGAATGACCCAAAATATTGCAAATATCACCGCTTGATAGGTCATCCAATCCATGATTGCTTCGTGTTCAAAGACAAGGTGATGCAATTAGCCCAACAAGGGAAGATTTCACTCGAAGAAGATAATGTTGCTGTAAACATGGTCGTAGTCCAGGCTGCGATAAATGCACATGAGGAGGAGCATGAAGTGTGCTACATGACAAGCGAAGAAGAGTACACTAACGTTGCAGCCGATGATTGTATGGCGGCGATGGCCTTCACAGATGAAGATTTGCTCCTTGGTTCTAAGCCTCATAACAGGCCATTGTTTGTGACCGGCTATGTTCGCGAGCAAAAAGTGAACAGGATACTGATCGATGGTGGCTCCACCGTCAATCTCTTGCCTTTACGCATGATGAACGAGTTGGGGATCTCTACGGATGAGCTCTCAAGCAGTCGTTTGATGATCCAAGGTTTCAACCAAGGAGGGCAGAGAGCTCTCGGCATCGTAAGATTGAAATTGCTAATGGACGATATGCTATCAACCGCATTATTCCATGTGATCGATGCCAAGTCATCATACAACATGTTGCTTGGTCGGCCTTGGTTACATGAAAATAGAGTAGTTCCTTCCACTTGGCATCAGTGCTTCAAATATTGTCGAGAAGGTGTAGTGAAGAAGGTGCTTGGCGATGGTAAACCCTTCACTGAAGCCGAAGCACATCTCGCTGATGCCAAGTATTACCCTAGAGACGGCGAGAGTATAGAGATGAAAGAAGACTTGACACGTGAAGAGCCACAAGGCGATCGCAGTAAAAAGAACAAAAGTGTTGCCCCGATCCCAGCAGACCGTGACCAAGAAGGTGAGTCATCAGGTACAGGCTTGGAGTCATTCAAAGAGTTAATATTGCCTCTCACAAAGCTCGATATAAAGAAGCCGTCTGCTCAGCCGCTCAAAGGATTTGTTCGTCCGATGCAAGGAGCTGAGGTAGAGCATGGGAATCCAACAGAACTTGAAAATGCCAAAGGCTTTGACCCAAAAGCATACAAACTTTTAGTCAAAGCCGGATATAATCCTAAAGAGAACCACAAATTAGGAAGGCTCCTACAAGCACCAACCAAGGCACGCGGACAGGGTCTTAAGGCGATACAAAAGATACTGAAGGAAGGCGGGAATGCCGTCGCAAATTCACGACAAGGACTCGGGTTCACCCCACAAGCTCCCATTCGCATTGCCATCAAGAGAGCAGGTAACAACTATGTGACGGAAGGCGAACTTTCGTCAAATGATGCGAACAAACGGGAAATGCCAAGAATCTCGGTCTTCGAAAGACTCGGGCCTCCCAAAAGGATCGCACGCGAAAGAACAAGGAGTCCAAAGTACAGTAAGAAAGTCAAGACTCAAGCTGGCCAAAGACTACGAAGTCTTATTCCTTCCCGTATGAAGCGAAAAACTACTTTGGCCATCTCATGCGGCGCAGTCTTAAAGGCGAAATGGCAAACTGTTGTCTTCACGGGTGCCAAGAGTAACGAGGAAGATGATAAAGAAAGCGTAGCTTCTTCTTACCGTGTCTGTGATATTACACGTCAGCCACCTCACCAAAGTACTAGGGGCCACTTGGTCAGGCATATTATCAAGCTTATCAGAGACGGCCATATCAAGGCAAATGATGCTATAAGGATGTTGCGAGTAACCCAAGTCAGACGGATGAATGGCCAAATCAGGGAATGCATAATCTTTGAAGAGAGTGGAGAAGATGTTGTGACAACATACCATATCACCTCAACTGAAGAAACCCCAGAAGAGGACGCCGAATTTGCTCCCCCTGAGCTTGAAGAAGGCATCAAAGCAACAGTTGATGAATTGAAAGAAATCAACTTGGGAGATGCTGACAACCCACGACCAATCTACATTAGTGCAATACTAACTACCGATGAGGAAGAAGCATACATCGAGCTTTTAACCGAATTCAAAGACGTCTTCGCATGGTCGTACAAAGAGATGCCTGGATTAGATCCGAAGGTAGCAGTTCACCATCTTTCCATTAAGAAAGGAGCTCGTCCGGTGAAGCAAGCCCAACGGCGATTTCGGCCGGATCTAGTCCCTTCGATTGAGGCTGAAGTGAACAAACTCATTGAAGTCGGGTTCATTCGAGAAGTCAAGTACCCCACGTACATATCAAGTATTGTACCAGTTAGAAAGAAAAACGGTCAAATCCGAGTATGCGTCGACTTTAGAGATCTAAATGAAGCGTGTCCGAAAGACGACTTCCCACTGCCCATAGCCGAGCTTATGATCGATGCCACCACAGGTCATGAAGCGTTATCATTCATGGATGGATCATCAGGGTATAATCAAATACGCATGGCGCCGGAAGATGAAGAACTGACGGCATTTCGCACGCCTAAAGGAATATATTGCTACAAAGTGATGCCTTTCGGCTTGAAAAATGCTGGCGCCACTTATCAAAGAGCGATGCAGAAGATTTTCGATGATATCCTCCACAAGAACATCGAATGCTATGTGGACGACTTAGTGGTGAAATCTAAGAAGCGAGAGGATCACCTTCATGATCTCAGGATGGTCTTCGAACGTTTAAGGAGGTATCAACTCAGAATGAATCCACTAAAGTGCGCATTCGGGGTTTCATCGGGTAAGTTCCTTGGATTCATCGTTCGCCATCGAGGTATAGAGATTGAACAAGCGAAAATTGATGCAATCTTGAAAATGCCTGAACCTCGGGATATTCATGAGCTAAAAAGTCTACAAGGGAAACTGGCTTATCTCCGACGATTTATCTCGAACCTAGCCGGTCGTTGTCAGCCATTCAGCCGCTTGATGAAGAAAGGTACTCCCTTTGAGTGGGACGATACGTGTCGCAATGCCTTCGAGAGCGTAAAGTCGTATCTTATGAAACCCCCTGTGTTGGTCGCACCGGTGCCAGGACGACCTTTGATTCTCTACATTGCTGCTCAAGAACGTTCTGTTGGAGCCCTGCTTGCTCAAGAAAATGACAGTGGAAAGGAAAATGCCTTGTATTACCTAAGCAGAATGATGACGCCGAATGAGCTAAAATATTTGCCGATTGAAAAGATCTGCTTAGCCCTTATCTTTGCAATCCAGAAACTGAAGCATTACTTCCAAGCTCATACTGTTCGTCTTGTCTCGAGAGCAAATCCACTAAAGTACGTCATGTCGAGACCGGTCCTTTCTGATAGACTTGCCAGGTGGTACCTTCAGCTGCAACAGTTCGAGATTGTGTATGTTCCTCAGAAGGCAGTGAAAGGTCAAGTTCTGGCTGATTTTCTAGCCGACCATCCTATTCCTGCTGAATGGGAATTGTCTGACGATCTCCCTGATGAAGACGCCCTTACGATTGAAGTCACTCCTCCATGGAAAATGTACTTTGACGGAGCTTCTCATAGAGAGGGGGCAGGTGCTGGAGTCATATTCATTACTTCCAATGGTGAGGTACTCCCGTATTCGTTTACTCTAACCCAAAACTGCTCTAACAATGTCGCCGAATATCAAGCTCTTATCCTTGGTTTGGAGATAGCAGTGGACATAAAGCAGCTTCACCTCAAAGTATATGGAGATTCTAAGTTGGTGGTCAACCAGTTGAATGGATCCTATGAAGTGAGAAAGCCAGAGCTAATCCCATACTTCGATTATGCTAGAAGACTTATTGGTTGGCTTGGCGATGTGACAATCGAGCATGTACCGAGAAACGAAAATAAACAAGCTGATGCTCTGGCAAAACTCGCTTCCACTCTCGCGACGAATGAAGAGGAAGCTCGGGTGCCAATATGCAGGAATTGGGTGATACCACCGATGTTTGATGATGAAGATGGTGAAGAAGTAGAGAATCGCGTCGTGCAAGTGTGTGAGGTCGAAAAGGAAGATTGGCGCCAACCATTCATAGATTACTTGAAGTACGAAAGGTTGCCAGATGATCCACGCAGAAAGGTTGACATTAGACGGCGTGCGGCTCGCTTTATTTATTATAGAGATATACTTTATCGGCGTTCGTTTGATGGAGTATTCCTAAGGTGTTTGAGCGAAGAAGAATCCATTCACGCTATGGAAGAAGCTCACTCCGGAGTCTGCGGTGCTCATCAGTCAGGCCCAAAATTGCATTTTCGAATCAAAAGGATGGGCTATTATTGGCCGTCAATGGTAAAAGACTGTATGGACTATGCCCAAAAATGTCAAGCTTGCCAGCTCCATGCGAACTTTATCCACCAACCACCTGAGCCGTTGCACCCTACAGTAGCTTCATGGCCTTTTGATGCTTGGGGGCTGGATGTTGTAGGCCCCATTACCAAGTCTTCGGCAGGACACTTGTATATCTTGGCAGCCACAGATTACTTTTCCAGATGGGCTGAGGCGGTGCCCCTCAAAGAAGTGAAGAAAGAGAATGTCGCTGACTTCATCCGCATCAACATCATATACCGTTATGGGGTTCCGCGATACATAATCACTGATAATGGGAAGCCTTTCAGCAACAGTCTGATAGACAAGCTTTGTGAGAAGTTCAACTTTAAGCAAAGGAAGTCTTCCATGTATAACGCTGCTGCCAATGGCCTCGCTAAAGCATTCAACAAGACTTTGTGCAATCTATTGAAGAAAGTGGTAGCAAAGTCAAAACGAGATTGGCATGAAAGGGTTGGAGAAGCTTTATGGGCATATCGAACAACTTACAGAACACCGACACAAGCAACTCCTTATTCCTTGGTGTATGGCACCGAAGCAGTTGTCCCCCTCGAGCAGCAGATTCCATCACTGAGAATAGCAGTACAAGAAGGGCTAACTGAAGAAGATAATGCACGCCTACGTCTTGAAGAGTTAGAAGCCCTTGATGAGAAAAGGTTGGAAGCACAACAGAGACTTGAGTGTTATCAAGCTCGTATTTCCAGAGCATTTAATAAGAAAGTAAAGCCACGCTCTTTTCAAGTGGGTGACTTAGTGCTTGCTGTAAGAAGGCCCATCATCACAACTCATCGGACTGGAAACAAGTTCACCTCCAAGTGGGATGGCCCTTATGTCGTCAAAGAAGCCTACACAAATGGCGCGTACAAGTTGGTCGCCGAAGATGGCTTGAGGATTGGGCCCATAAATGGCAAATTCTTGAAGCGCTACTATGCGTGAATAATGCAAATTGCTCCTGAGGCACGAGCCTAAACTGCATCAAACTCCTGACCCACATGAGTATAAACTGTGTACGGTACCCACCAATAGTAATGCACGTGGTTAAACTGCTAAAATACTCCACTAAAGGTATTTCACGTGGTTAAATCTAGAAATACTCCACCTTGTCCAGGGTGGTTAAGCTATGGATACTCCTGGCCCGCATGAGTATAAACTGTGTACGGCTCCCCTACAAAACAATTGTTGTCTTTGAACTACGTTATGACTTGATCCCTTCATTGGGTACGTAGGCAGCTTAGAAAATTTCTAAGTTCAGTCAAGATTCTTTGAAGATATACTCTTCCAAATGAGGTGTTAACTCGAAGTCAGAGCATTTGAAGGATCGCGTTTGCAGTGGATTTTATTTTCATGAAAGTTAGCAATTTATTACATAAAGTTTGAAATTCGTAGTGAATTGTGTTTCATGTTAGTATTGATTTATTGTGAGAGACATGATAAGATTCAAGGTTCATTGTATTGAAAGATAACAAAAGTTGCATTCACAGCCAAGAGATTGCAAAATAAAAAGCACATGAAAAGATTTCTATTGCATAATCAAAAGCAAAGAAAAAGAGGAATTGTTTATAGCAAAAGAAAAACATAAGAGTGCAAAATCCTAAGCTAATCTCAAGCAAAAGGGCTCAAATTCTTCAACTCTTCCCTAGCAGCCTCGAGTCTTGTTGTCAAAAGCTTCATTTCTTCAATTTCTTCATCACTCGGTGAAGATGCACTCTGGAGGGCGGTGATTTGCTTTTCAATCTCGCAAACTTCAGCTTGAGCACTTTGTAGGAGCTGTTGTTGTCGCTTCAATGATTGAGACAAACTCTTCTTCCGCGCATTCAAGTTATTGATCTCTTGTCGGATTTGCTCCAAGTCCTCTTTAGTAGATTGAATTAGGTTAGCCTCCTTACCTTCTTTGGTCTTAGTGTTTGAAAGACGTTCTTTGGCTTCTTCCAACTGATGTGTGATGGATTCCTTAGATGCTTTCTCGGAGGATGCAGACCTTGCCTTATCAAAAGCAGCTGCCTTGGCAAATAAAAGCTTGAATGATCCTTCCACATAGGAAATATCAAAGTTGCTGAAGCTTTTTATCGAGCTGAGCACTATATCGACCTCGTCTTCGATAGAGGAAAGTGAGTCGAGAGGAGTGCGCGATACCTTCTCTATGAGATCCTTCCATAATTTCTGAAGAAACTCTTTCTGATGATTATGGATGAACTTCTCGCCTTGAAAAACTGAAGCTTCGGGGCATGGAAGTGTTGGTTTTGCTTCATTCAACTTGGGCGCTCCTTTGCCCCCCCTCTTAGCAAGAGGAGGCTCTACAGCTGCCGAGTTAGATCCTATAGTCGACTCTTGGCTATCTTCAGATTCATCATCGTCATTGAGGTCGAGCATCTCATTCTCCCCCCTGAAACATTACATGTTTTAAAGTTAGAGAATTTAAAAAGAGGAAATAAGAGAAAGCGGAAAAGGAAAAGCTTTAAGAGACAACCTCGCCAATAAACTCATCAGTAGAGGGCTTGGGATCTTTCTTTGGCCTCTTCCAATGACGGTCTGCATTGCTACTTCGACTTTCTTCTACAGGATGAATGACAGCTTTTCTTTTGTCTCCTTCACCTTGTTTCTTGCACGGGGCTGAGGTTTTAGGCGAACTTAAGTCAGCTAGCTTCGCGATATTCTCTTCAATAAAGATTCCATGAGCTTTGTCCCACCATTTTTTGTAGTTGTCCGAAGAAAACTTCTTTGCATTCACGGGAATGGAGGGGAAACATACTTGAGACATTGACTTGGAGTAAGTGCACAAGCGCCAATGTTGGATGCCTTCGTCTAAAGAACCTTTACGAATATCTCGCTTAAGCACTCCCGGAACTTCTTGATAGTACCCGAATTGGCGGCTAAAACGGTGAGGACTATAAGGCTCGAGGATAAAACGCCCACCTTGTCGTAGAGGTAGATAGCTAGAACGAACGGCAATAAAGTAGTCTCGGTCAAGCTCGTTAACATGCTCATTGTCGACGTACGAAAAGTTGCGATGCTTCATGATCATGTTGCAAGTCCAAGAGACAAGCTCCCCTTTGTGGATCTTCTTACGAGCCTCCTTTGGGTCATAGTGTCTTGCGCTGCCTTCACCGGAGAATTGAGTCATTTTGGGGCCGCGTACGCTTTGAAGAACTTGAGAATGAGTCTTGAAGTAGTGCGATAACCAGCCAAAGACGAAATGGATAGGAAAAGAGGAGTAGATGCGTGTCGGCCGTGGTGAATTCGAGATCTTGTTCAAACCATTGTAGATGCTCGCTAGAGTCGGGACCGCAAGACCTACTTTGTGCCCACTTGCCGTGATGCTCGCGACTTTGAAAGTGCTTGGACGTATGGAGCCAATGTCATCAGTTGGAAGGACGAAGGTGCAAAGCCAACAAGCCAGATACACCGCCAAATACGTCTCTTCTTTTAAACTCCCCGTGATGTTAAGCTTGGAAAACAACTCCTCTTCCGCTCTAGACCAGCCCTCGTGAGTGCCAAAGTCGCCGAGTGGATTGTGAGTTGACTTCGAACGAGCGGACTTCTTCCCACTTCGCGGTGGTGGTTGGCAGTATTTGGTGTCTTTCTTGGACCAGAAGCTAATCCACTCGCCGAGCGTGACTTGAGAGAGTTGACCTCCTTCAGCGCTCCTTTGTAGCAGGTGGAAGGCATGAAACAAGTACTTGCAGCAGTTGGGAACAAACCTTTGGCTCGCCTCGTCAACTCCGGTAAGCTCCATGGCATCGGGAACCACCTCGTCGTAGAGAAGTCCTGTCAGCGGAAGACCGGCCAAAGTGCGCAAATCCCACAACGATATGGAGAGCTCTCCGAACGAGGTCAGAAGGGTGTTGGTAGCAGGACTCCACGCTTCACAAAATGCCTTGATGATCTCTGGGTGGCAGTCGTATGTGAACAATGAAGCCAATACAGCATCGTAGATCTCGGCCTCTGCCAACTTGCGCTCGCACCGGCTGAGGATATCTTCCGTCCACTCCCAGTAGCCTTTAACATGTTTGAACTCGCCTTCAAACTGGATGGAGTCTCCCCACTTGGCCTTGCCTTCGACGATGCTTCGCCCCAACGTTGGAAAGATACTTGGCTCGTCCGAGTGCTCGTGATGAGTTGCTTGCAAGCACCACGCTTTGGACGCCTTGTTCGAAGGGACCTCTTGAGACCATTGTTTCGTATAGAGCGGATTTGTCAATTTGGGCCACTGCTTCGCGTATCGACCGATAAGGGGGGCATGAACTGCTAAGATTGTGCCTTTCTCGATGGGCTGCTTCTCATCATCGAGGATGACCAAGTGCTTTACCTCCCGAAGATGACAAATTATCGCGAAAGTGCACCATTGCTGTCAAATTCCAACAAAGACGTGAGCTAACTTGGTAGTTACAAAAAATAAAAATAAAAAAAAAAAATGGTCACCAAAGACAATTAATGTTGATCTCGAATAAACTCAAGTTACCAAGAACGCAAGCAACTCCTTGAATAAACCTGTCACATGAAAGGAGATATCAAAAGGTGTGCTGCTATCGGCAATTTGACAAGCAAAGTTATACAAAATTGAGTGGGTAAAGATTCGATAGCAAGATAAACACAAGACCACCGCCGTTTCCATGCTTATTACAAGAACATTGGTGCGGATAGCATACTCGTTAAAAAAAAAAAAAAAAAAAAAAAAAAAACCGTGTTTGCAGGAGGACCTGCTCAAAACTTTACCAATATTTGTAACAAAAAAAAAGAAAGGAAAAAAAAAAAAAGTCATGAGAAGCTCTCTCAAGAATTTCATCGAGCACTTGCGTGCCCCATTTGTGTGGCTTTGGAAATAATTATACATGGTTTCTTCTTGCGCCCAAA
>CM047881.1:17193038-17311912 GCA_026212405.1 Petrea volubilis
AGGTGCAACAAGTTTTCCTAACTAACTTAAGATGAATAATGAGGATATGTCACTTTCTTTTTCTTTCTTTTTTCTTTTCTTGGTTATTAGGTTGGTCACAAAATATATCATCTATGTTTGCTGGGGACAAGCGGGACTCGAGAGCAACACTTAAGTACTGCTGGAGGTCATACTGTTTTAACTTCTAGAAGCTACTACTCGTTGAAGAACTTATTTTTTACATAATGGTACGAGGAGAGTTTATTGTTAGAACAGAAGAAATATATATAATTACAAAATTTTGAGGATTATCTCCAACAATTTGCTTTGCGTCGTATACAGTTTGATGTCTATTGCTCTTTTGCTTCCGTTTCTTTCTTGTGTTTTCTGACCCGATATGTTGGTACCCTTTTTTATAGTTGGTCTAAAGCTATCCTTTCCAGAGGCTATCTGCTTAAGTCGAAATGGTCTGACCTTTACCTTAAAATTAAATAGGTTTTAATTAAAAGGATATGCTTTCTTATGGAACTACTTGGTGCTGGTCTGTCTATCCAGAATCTGGTTTGTATTTCAGATTTTAGTGAAAATCCCGAATTATTAATAATGTTATTAACCCTATTAATTCTTCATTACATGTCTAGTATCTGCACCTCATGAGGAGTGCAATAATAGAAGGATGATTCATACCTGGAGCTTGGTATGAAGAAGTGGTACAATAAATAGATGTAGAAGTTAAAGACGAGAGAATTGAAGAAGAGATCAAAATTTGGCTTTTATTATAACTCATCACTATTTTCTTTGTATTCTTTCGGTCAAAAATACTTTTTGCAGGTTTCCCATCCCCTCCCCCTCCTCCCCAAAAAAAATAAATAAATAAATAAAATTCTATACACGTCACAAGATTATATGGAAGAAACCAGTGGTAGACTAGAAGAGGCAGTGGAACTGGAGCTACGCTTTTCTAGTGCATGCAATTTGGCAAAAACTCCAACCAGGGGAGCTGTGTTATATGTGCAAGCCTCAGTTTGCTCAAAGGTTATATCTTCTGTCCTCAAACTGATCGTTTTGATCTGGGCCACCAACCAGGGCCCCGACAAGAACGTTTGGGTTTGGACCCTTGCTATCATACCAGCGAGCATACCCCTCAGTGCACCCTATGAAAGCCTGGCTGTCTCTGTATGATTTCGTGGATGCACCTCTGTGGTGCACCCTCTCGGGGTACGAGGGTCCATAGCCAACCAAGTAGCTTACTCCCATAGGGTTGGAGCCCAGAATGTAGTCGACTTGTGATTTAGCAAAGGAAAGGATCTCATGGGAACCCACTGAATCTGTCTCGCAGTGGAGGATTTCATTGGTGGAATAAAGGTGTTTAGAGTAGACTGTGAGTAGGAGTATTGCACCGGATACGTACTGCATGTTGTTCCATTGGCGGACGTAGAGAAGCCCACCTGGGGTGCGCATCACGTTGGTGGAGTTGTTCTTGTTCAAGCAAGCACAGATGTAGTGTTCTGCGTTTGAGCGGTATTCTTGGAGGATCTGCTTCTGTTGTTCGCTTTTTCCTTCGATTGGCAACTACAGGAATAAGTGCAAAGTGTCATTAACTAATTCTAACTAGACATACATGTTTCAAAATAAACTTGATCTTCCTCCAAAGATTTAGAAATTAATCTTGTCCTTGTTTAATCAGCCATGTTATCCATTTGGGTAATATCCCAACTATTATTTTCATTCTTTCGATTTACTTTTTTAACATTTTTTGATATCCTCATAGTAAAGCCCAATAGCCAAAAACACCATTTGGGTACACCCCCAGTGAGTAGCATGAAGTTTTCCATTGGTCCGACAGATTTGAAGACACTATATGTGGGCTATCAAATCCAGGATAAACAGACACATTTCAATGAAATCTGAAAGAAGTTACAGCACATTTCCAATTATTGTCCTTTGGAAATTGCCATAATTCCAGATTCAAATGTGCCAATATATATATATATATATATATATATATCCTTTGAATATGATTTGATATGTATATACAATCTCTATTTATATAATGTCGTTAATGGTCCTTCAAGTTTAAACTAGAATTACTTTAGTCCCTAAAGCTTAAATCATTATGTTTTAATCCTTTTACGTTGTAAATAAGTAAATGTTTTAGTCATTTTGATGAATTTTCCGATTAAATTTTACTAATAAACACTTATTTGGAGGGCATTTTGTCAATTTTTGCTTCACAAAGTGCGACAATTTGATCGTTAGGACTAAAGTAATTTTATGTTAAGCTTCAGAGACTGTAAGTTATATAACTTTACAAATAAATATAACATAATTTAACTTTATAAAGTGGTATAAAAATGAAATAATTTATAATTTTAAAATGCCATTGGGCCTATAGGCTATAGTCCAATTATGGTGGCTTGAATTTGTACTAAATATTTATAGGGTGTTTTAAATGGATTGTATAAAAATAAAAAAATTTAAGATAAAAAGAGTGTTACCGCAGCGGCAAGGACCTGGAGACCGGGGTATTTAATATCCCAGCTGAATTCCTCGACGGCCCAAGTGATCCCACCAAAAGATTGTGCATTTTGAATAGCATAATTGAAGTAGTTTATATCGTCGGTGGCCTTGTATAGCCACAAAGCTGCCCATAACAACTCATCCTTGTACCCGCTCACCGACGGGTAATACCCCTTTACTATTTCGACAGTATCATCGTATCTCCCTCTAAAATTGTCACCAAATTCGAACAGCTGCAAAACTCAACCAATATTAACCCATAATTCACTATCAATATATTTTTCATGTGTGTGAGAATGTGACTGATTAACGACTCCATTAACTAACTTACCTGTTGTGCATGCTCCAAGAGAAGGTGAGAGTAATGAGGGTTTATTGTCCTAAACACAATCGAGGCCGCCGCCATGGCCGCTGCTGTCTCCGCTACCACCTCGGAACCAGGGTTCTCCTCGTCCACCTTGTAAGCAAGGTGAGACGTCGTCATGTCCTCCGGCCGCTGCCAGCAGAGGTGATCGGTGTCGCCATCACCCACCTGATAAATACAATGATATTCATATAATGCGCTCCTAGCTCGCCATAAAATTAGAGAGAGAGAGAGGGGCGAGAGAGACCTCTGCCCATAGAACGTGAGGATGAGTGTGTGCTTTGATGAAATAATCAGTTCCCCATTTGATGGCTTCAAGGGCATGCTTGAATTCACCGGCGGCCACTATATGATCTTTGAATTCCATCACGCTCCAAGAAAGAAGTGTAATTGTATAGGCCATCGGCAGACCGAACTTAACGTTGTCACCAGCATCGTAGTAGCCCCCAACCAAATCCACCTATATATTCACAATATCAAGATATAATGTCACTCATTATTAGTTATTACTTCAAAGAAACCAACAAGAACATTATTTTACAACATTTTAAATGCCTTGAGAAAATGACAACCGCCATTATATCTCGTCGGTTCAAATATGCTGCTTCATTTTTCAATTTCACACGTTTTCTATTTACTATCTGAATTCATAACATACGCACAAAACGAAACATTATGAAGGTCGATAGATCAATTGAGTGCGTTAAATTGAAACAAAGGATCCAAACCGATAAAAACAGACCCCTTGTTCTAGGCCGTCAGTGAGGCCGGAGTGGTGGCGCCACGTGACTCTCTGGTTGTACGGGAGGCGGCCCGAGCGCTGTGCCTCAAAGTATAGGAGGGACTTGGAGAGGGCATCGCCATAGTCAAAGCGCGATTGATGCGAAAATGGAAGCGTGGGAAAGAGTAGGAGTAGTAATACTAAGGAGCGTGGGAACAATTGTTTAGGGTGTACGAAACATTTGCATTCACTTAGTATTGTCATTGCGTTGTTCTTGTGCCTCTCCCTTTCTTTATGCTTCTCCAAATATGTGATTGTGTCCCTCTTTATATAGCCTACACGACTGGAGGGTGTATTTTACCATGAAAATTCATGGAATTTGATGAGTTAAATCATTGACACGATAACTGAAACAGTTTTGTATTTCAGTAAGAATCCTCTATTGTGTTTTCTATATAGTAAACAAACATGTCTGCGTATAAAAATATTTTTTAATATACACTTGACGGTATAAATCTCTTACAATTGGCTTGTATCTATGAAATAAAATTGAAAATGATACAAAATATGTAAAATTGAAAATGATACAAAATATGCAATAGATGATCTAAACGGCCCACATTTGTGTATTTTTGTATGTTTCATGTGCGTAAAGTGATTTTTAAATTGTTGTCCCTTAAAGGAAGAATCAGATTTTTGACCATATACTCCGTCCAAATTTTCAGGTACAAATCTAGCGAATGAATTATTTATAATCATGAAGTGTATTTATAAAATAAAATAATGGATGTGATATCAAAATGATTACTGTGTAATTAATGCAATGCTATTCAAGCTTGATTTGATTGTTAATAGTGCCTGGTTAGATTTTTTTTTTTTTGACACCATTCTCAATCATGCTTTGTATAATTGAATACCATAGGTTTTTCTTCTATGGATCGAGTGTTTATACTCCATGGTTCAGATTCAGTCATGTATTGTATATTAAATTTTTTATAAAATACATATAATATGTGGCTGAGTCTAGACCGAAGGATGTATGAGTGGGGTCCATACACCTGTTCTATATAAGAATTTTCCGAATATCATTTGTTACCTTATCTACTAGAGTTGAGCAAAGTTTATAAATTTTAACAAAAATCAAATGAGTAAAAATAAAAAGTAATAGTTTTGATTTTAAAATAACGTCTGCTAGTTTTCCAAACCCTTCTCTTTTTGGGATACGGCCTTATTGACTTGAATAGCAACTCTATATCTGAGCCATAGAGACAATGAAAATGTACAAAATTATTTATTTTTTTGTGGCACACAATCATTGATTCGCGCATGAGGAATTCAACAAATTAATAATTTACCACGTTAATTTCTTGATGTTTAAAATGTTTTGAAGATGATAGAATGGCTTGCTAAAAAGCTTAGTACAATGGTGAAGTGTATTTTCAAAAATGTACTGGAAAAAGTGACGTAAATGCAGCTATGTTCAGACCAAATGTTGAATGTGGTTTTTTTTATATATAGAATGTATCTAGATGAGACATTTTTCTAAAAAGGAAATATTAAAAATGTTAAGCATTACATCTTGGATGGAAATTTTTGCCACGGATAGTGTTTATATTAGTTATGTAAACAATTTAAAAACATGCAAAGAAACATTGTGGTAAATTAAATGTGGGGTTGGTGTGTGTCACTCTCAAAGGGCAGGTCAGGCCAGAAAAAATATTTCTTGTTTGGGGAACACTTTTCTTCTTTTGATTTTTTGGGTTGGGAAAAGTTTAACGTTAAATATCCTATATTATTGAAATAATTATTATCAATTTTATGGATTATACTTACTTGTAATTATTGCCAGTTATAATAACTCGATCTTTACGTGCAAGCTTAAATTTTTATTACTTTTTTCCCCCTTTCTTTCTTTCTTTCTTTCTTTGTGTGTGTATGTGTGTGAAAATATGTTACTCACCAAACACGTTTGTAGTTCGAGGTATGAACATGTTTTGGGGGAAGACCACTAACGTTGTATTAGCCAATATGGTATTTAGTATATATTTTAATGTAATATTAGATAAGAAAATATTTAGTGTATATTTTGCAATGTAAATATAGTAAAATAATATTTAGTGTATATTTGCAAACAAATTTTTAGGAATTTGTTTAGGAAATATCAAAATCTCACAATGTGAAAAAGACTCCATCACCGTATAATTTGAATTCTAGTGATTACCCAAATAATGTTATCGCTCAGGTTCCTGCATTTGCTGTGGATACAGATAAATTATGCCTTCATGGACTAAATAACGATCAGTGGCAAACCTTGATTGAAATATTGAATAAACAAAAATCAAAAATGAATGAGAAGATGACTAGTATGTATGATAATATTCATTGGATAATTGACATAGGGACATCCAATCATATGACAGGCAGTTTGAAGAGCTTATTTGATTTGCGAAAATATTTCAAGTTGTCATGTTGGCTTGCCAAATGGAAGTCATGTTGTCGCAACAAACAGGACTCAATCAAACTTGAATGGAATTTGTCTCTAAAAAATGTTTTATATGTGCCGAGCTTAACTTGCAATTAATTTCTGTGTCGCAATCGATAGATCACTCAAATTGTATAGTCCAATTTACTAACAATTTGTGTGTTATACAGGACCGCACTTCGAGGATACTGATTAGTGCGGGTGAATGTAGAGATGGACCTATTATTTTCAGGGCATATCGCGCATAAAGGCTATAGAAGTAAATGATGTGGGCTCACTCGATCTTTGACACAAGCGGTTGGGACATCCTTCTTGGAAAGTTGCCAAGTTAGTTCCTTTAATAGATCCAATGAAAAATAATAATATTTTGAATAAAACTTGCGAGGTATGTCAACGGGCCAAGTAAACTAGGAGTAAATTTTCTTTGAACGATCATAAAGCTTCTAATTATTTTGAGTTGATTTATTGTGATTTATGGAGTCCTTATAGAACTCTTTCTTCATGTGGTGCTTTATATTTTTGACTATTGTTGATGATTATTCCAGGTTGTGTGGATATTTTTACTAATTGACAAGAAAGAAGTGCCCCAAACTATGAATAATTATTTTGCTAATAATCAAGGGATGAAAGGGGATAAGTTTGCTAGTAAAAGTCGTAGGTGTATATTTGTTGGGTACTTTATGGAAAGAAGGAATGGAAGTTGTATGATTTAGAGACGAAAGCATATTTTGTGTATCATGACGTTGATTTCTATGAGAATGAATTTCCTTTTGCCTCATTGGTGCATGGATCAAATGATACTGAAGTACAAGCAGTCTTTACTGAAATAACAGATGACAATGAATTTGGAAGTTTTAGAGATCTTCCAACAAGGGGGGTACAAGGGATAGAGATGAAGAATTGGCCCAAGCTACTCGAGTTAATGGAGACGAAAATTTATCACAAAAGAATCAAGTTGAACAACTTGAGTTAATGGAGCCGAAAATTTATCACAAGAGAATCAAGTGGAGCAACTCCAATAGGAAGTAAGAGTCGAAGGCAAATAGAATGAGGATGAACAATTGGGCCCTGGACACTGTAAGAAGCAATCTTCGATTCTTTTGCGTGATTAAGTCAATCCATACAATTCAAAAATTGAGTCAATCTCGTCCTTCCCCTACACCACAACATCGCTTAGGTACATCTTACGATGTAGCACATTATGTGAATTGTGATAAATTTTTTGCACGATATAGAAATTTTCTTGCAACTATTACTGTAGAGCATGAAGCAATAACATTCTCAAAAGCAGTAAATGATGAATGATGGCATGAGGCAATGCAACGTAAAATACATGCATTGGAAAATAATAGGACATGGGTGACAGAAGATTTACCTCCTAATAAAAAGGCTCTTGGGTGCAAGTGGGTGCACAAGATAAAGTATAACGCAGATGGAACTGTCAAACTCTATAAGGCACGTTTAATTATTTTTGGCAATCATCGGGTTGAGGGGATTGATTACTTTGAAACGTTCGCTCATGTTGCTAAGACGATTACCGTACTAGCATTTTGGCAGTTGCATCTGCAAAATACTAGGAATTGCATCAAATGGATGTCTATAATGCATTCTTTCATAAGGATCTTCAAAAGGAGGTTTACATGAAATTGCCTCTGCGATTTCAAGTTCCAATTCCAGGAAAGGTATGTCAAATATAAAAATTTCTTTGTGGGTTAAAACAGGTACCACGTTGTTGGTTTGTCAAGTTATCAAATTCTAAGATTTTTAGCAATTGTATTCTGATTATTTCCTTTTTACTTTGCAACAAGGAGATTTTGGATTAATGTTATTTTCTATGTTGATGATTAATTATTTTTGGAAACAATCATGAGGCTACGAGGCGTTTCAAGAATTACCTTAATAACTGTTTTCATATGAAGGATTTGGAAAATTTGAAATATTTTTAGGTGTTGAAGTTGCAAGGAGCCCTTAAGGGATTTTCTTGTGCTAGCGTAAGTACACCTTGGACATTATTTATGAGGTGGAATTATTAGGGGCTAAACCCACAAGTGTTCCTTTGAAACAAAACCATTGATTAGCATTAGCTGATGGACGACTTCTTGATGACCCTGAATGTTGTCATTGTTTGGTGGGTCGTCTCATATATATTTGTTTCACTTGACCAGAGCTATTTTATTGTGTTAATATTCTCTCTCAGTTCATGCAACAACCGAGAGAAGAATACTGAGAAGCAGCACTACGAGTAGTACGATATTTAAAAGGGAATCAGGACAAGGTACTCTATTACAAAGTAAGTGTGATTTGCGCTTATAGCCAGGTGTCCTCTGACTAGACCATAGCTTATAGGATGGTTTTTGTTTTTTAGTAACTCTCCCATATCTTGGAAGATAAAGAAACAACATATTATGTCCAAGTCTTCTGCAAAGCAGAGTGTAGATCCATGGCTATGACAACGTGTAAACTTAAATGGTTGAAAGAAATTTTAACTAGTCTTGGTGACCCATAATTCTTCGATGCAACTTTACTGTGATAGTCAAGCAACGTTGCATATAGCAAATAATCCAAGTTTTTATGAACGTACAAAGCATATCAAAGTAGACTGTCATTTTGTTCGTGACGAGATAGTAAATGGTAACATACATCCTTATTTTGTTCCCTCTCATGCACAACTCGCTTATATTTTACAAAAGAATTGTAAAAACAACAATATGATTTCTTTCTTCGCAAGTTTGGCATTCGAAATCTTCATGCACCAACTTGAGGGGATATTAGGCAAGACAATATTTAGTGTATATTTTGCAATGTAAGTATAGTGAAATAATATTTAGTGTATATTTGCAAACAAATTTTTAGAAACTTGTTTAGAAAGGTATGGTTTTTTTTGCTATTATATATATTGACTACTATAAATGAGAAAAAGAACATGAACTTTTTCCCGTCTTTCACCCCATCGTTTCCTCTATTTTATCACGTTGGACTGGGTATTCTCCAGGTTGTGTACAAATAGAATCGAATTTACTTTGTCTAGATGTTGGCTTACTTTTAATAAGTAAAACATTAAGCGTTTTTTAGTTTTTTTGTCCTTTTTTACTTTAATAGCTTGAATGTATAAAACTTGAGGCTTATAGACTTATAGTACTCGAGGAGTGTAAATTAATTTCAAAGTTTTCAGATGTCACACGTGATTAATTACTACTAACAGAGAAAGTTCCCACCCTTTTTTTTTTTCCTTCTTTTTCCAGAAATGGCTGATGGAATTAAGTCCCCTATTGTTGAAAGAAGAAAATCGAATAAACTATCTTGGAATTTTATTCCATTTTGGATTTCTATTAACTGAGTATTTTATTTTTATAAAATAAAAAGAGCTAAATTAATACGCTTAATGATATTTGACTTATAAGGCCTGATTTA
Source organism: Petrea volubilis (assembly GCA_026212405.1). NCBI lineage: Eukaryota > Viridiplantae > Streptophyta > Magnoliopsida > Lamiales > Verbenaceae > Petrea > Petrea volubilis. Next base: position 17,202,516 of record CM047881.1, read on the forward strand.
TTTAACCCACTATTGTTAAAACATTGATTTTAACAGACGTAGTCTAACAATTGTTATAGGCCCATCTACAAAGGTTGTGATGGGAAGGCTTAGGGTTACATTATATATTTGGCTAGGTCCCCTCTCCACTCCACTCCACATTCTGATAATTGCTTGTCCCATTAAAAACTGTTAATATTGGTGAGAGATTGAGAGGAAGAACTAGCCAAGAATGTTTGTCTAAACATCTATGTTGATCGACTATGAATCATTGTTATAAGATGCGCTAATTTAAATTTATATATAATATTCTAAATTTATTGTGTTTCGATCTTACGATTACAAAATTTTTCTTACAAACTAATCACTGACTCGAAAGGACGAATGACAAATTAGAAGTAGATATTGTTTAAAAGTTTCTACAAAAATGTATGGATGGCTGATGATGTAAAACGTAAGTTTCTATAGGAAAGTCCTTTCTAAATCCAAAAATGGCTGCCGTAATTGAGCCTCCCATTGTTGAAAGAAGGGACTCAAGTAAATTAATAACCCGAGATTGAAGATGATGAACGACAAATAAGAATTAGATTTTTAGAAGTCGTTAAAAATATCCGAGTTTGAATTTTTTTTTTTTTGTCACCCTAAAATGCAGCCGCTCAATGAGTTCTACACTTTTTTTAAAAAAAATATTTTAATGAAGTTGTCAGATATTTTAAGCTCAAACATTGAGGAAAATGTCCAACCGTGGCCAATGCAAATTTGTTTTTTTCGTGGCTGCAATTATATCATGCAACCTTAGTGTTTAAACTTCTTTTTCCAAGAACGTAATAATATTCAAGAAATTGCAACAACATTTTTTTATTGTTTCCGATTTAACAATGACACCCCATTTTTACAAGACGTTATGAAATTCAAGAATTTGTAAAGATTAATAAAAATTAAAGTAAAAACAACATAGAGATAAAATCTTAAAAATTCACAAGAAATCAAGTTTAATTTAACACATCATAATAAGATTTGTAACTTTTAGCATGCAGAGTATCACCAAGATTTTAATGAAGTTGTCAGAGTATCGCCATGATTCGAATTCTGATAATGTGGATAATGTATATACATGTTTCCATAAAAACAAAAAAAAACAAAAAAACCTTTAATATAGGCGGTTGGCAGATGGCACTTGGTGTGACAAATTGTGCGGGCCTCCCCACCAGGTTAGAGGATCTCAACCACTCGATTGGGTGGAGCTACCAATTCTAACCACATAATGAGACAGTGCAGAGCCTTTGTGTTAAGATGGTCCTTGGTTTTGAACTAGTACTAGTAGTAAAATATGTCGTATCTGCCAATCTCTGCTCATCAAAATGCAGTAGCTGCTTAATGCCACCTTAACCAACATACAGCGACTCATTCATGAAGAGGAAGCATTTCAAACGACTCTATATCATGCGGATTTCAGATCCACCACATTACTCCAAAAATAGTTCAAAGTTGGAACCAAAGAATTTCGAATCTATTATATCATGATATCATGCGAAAAACCTCACCAATTAAAATCCATCGATGCAAATTCAACAAGAATGTACATAATTTTAATAAAGAATTAAAACTTCAACCACATCCGAATGATAAAATTACTTCTTCAATTTTCTTAATAATTCCTGGCTCCATCAAGTTTGCAACTTACAGACGTAGAGGTGTTCTTCCACCTCAAGGCTCGATCGCTGTCCATTCTTTTCATAAATATCCATTCCACACAGATCAGCAATCTAAACCCCAGATAACTTTACAGCTCTTCAATTTTCTTAATAATTCCTGGCTCCATCAAATTTGCAACTTACAGACGTAGATAACCTCCATTTCTTCCACCTCGAGGCTCGATCGCTGTCCATTCTTTTCATGAATATCCATTCCACACAGATCAGCAATCTAAACCCCAGATAACTTTACAGTGACTGATTCCAGCCCACGGAATGCAAACCTCAACAACATCAGAGAGCATTTGCAATAAAACAAACTTCAGTTTCCATCCCTGCATTCCCCCTCATAACGAAGAAAAAGTAGGCAAACAAAAACAGTGAAACACAACAAACGCCAACGGAAACATAACTATAACATTGCAGACACGGAGCCTAAGAAAAGTTAGACTAGTTAGAAATAATGTGCATACATATCATAATATGTTCTTACAACCCAACAGACTAGTTACGGAGTGTACCAAATACACCAGCGTTAAAAGGAGTCTAACATACTGATATATATTACAATAACACTGCTCGTCCATCATTCCACCCTTCTATGCAGTTGCACCTCCAGTCTGGTGCAGCATAGCATCTATCTCATCACCATCCTCCATCTCCAGCTGCAAAGCCATAACATTCTAAATAAATTAAATCCACCTTATTTTGGGATGAAAATGGCCAAGAAATGATCCTATGAATGTGTATAAGAGGGACAGAAGATAACCTCATCAGGAGTCTGCTCTCCTCGGAGGCGACGGCCATCAAATAGAAAAGCAATAGAATTGAAATCAACTGATTGTCGGTCACAGTAAGCATTCATAAGCTTCTTCAGTTGCGTGCTTCTCTTAATCCTGAAAAACACTTCATTTCCATCCTACAACAAGAAACCAAACTAAGATATACACACAGATGTACGTTTTGGAAATATTTTAAAATGGATGAGAACGTCACTAAGTAATCTGTAGTCAATGATCAAGTCTTATGAGGCAGAACCCTTATCTAACTAAATTAACAAAGCCATGACCAGCACACTAGAAGATTGCACTTGGATGTGGGAGTGAGGGAGCAAAATATCCAGAACACCATTCAAAAGGACCAAAAAGAAGGTGAAAAGGAGCTATCAACGATCCTTGATATAATCCTGTCTTTGGTTGACTAAAAGAACTCACTTCACAAGCCCATGCATGTACATCTTCCCATCTTCTCAAAAAATGTCTCTCAAAGGTGAATAATAAAAGTTCAAGAGCAAACCAGCAAAGATGAAAACCAACTTCCAGCATGCACAAACAAGAATATACTAGCACTGTGAATAAACAGCAGTCATTAATTTAGGCTATTAGTCAAGATTCATACAGAAGGGGGGCAAAAAAGCAAAAAGCTTTCTAGACAGACAAGGAAAGGATGTGATCATTTTATTAAAAGACAAATACATGGCCGAAGGCACTAGTCCTTTACAGTTCAAAAAAAAAAATCCAATGGATAAATTTCCCATCATAAGTCCATTAAATTTCTAAGCCCAAGCTGTGTGATTTTTATGCAATACTTTTGCCACCAGAGGCGGTGCAAGGGGGAGCTGACGGGTGCGCTCACCCACCCCCACCCCAAAAGAAAAAAGAAAATACAAATACGTTCAATATTTTATAAAAATATGGTCTTGCCCCTCAAACAAAGATTCCTGGCTCTGCCTGTTTGCCACTTATTTATTTGCTTATATATAAAGGAAAGACAAGATCATCAATATCTTGAAGCATGATGAGTTCGGTCTATTATTACCCAGCAAATGGTGAAGAAAGAAACAATCTTGATGAATGTAATTTTCAATTTTTTGGCAGCAGATTCTGCTGGGCATTGCTATGTCGCCCCACAAGAGCAACCAAAGCTAGCAAATAAGCTGCTTGAACAGATAACCAAACAAGACTGCACTATCCAGGCTCAAACAACACAAATAGCAACGCATCAGAACTCCAAAACTGCCATAATAGTGCCACTTTTATAGACTCTCAAATCTCAAGCATCTAGGAGCAAAGATTAAGAAACTGAGTTCACAAACCTTAAAAACCAGCCACATAACAAACCGCCAAAAAGGAAAAAAGCAAAATGAGAGAAACATTCATAAAAACAGAGTTGCCATTTCCTCAGCATTGTCCAACACAGTAGACTCCCAAACTCCAAAACTGCCAAAGCATAAACTAATACGAACTGCCATACAAACCCACTTCATAAATCCTTCAACAACAATCATAAAACGACCACATATGGTCAAAACCCACCAAATAATAGCAGATAAAAATAATTTTTTTCTAAGAGATACATGCAGAAAAACAAATTAAAAAAAAAAAACCTAGGAATGAATCAACAAAGAGCCATCATCCAAAACCCCGAAAACAGATTCATACTAGCAACTACACCACAAAATCAAAACCGTGCACATTAAACCAGTAGAGGGAAAAAAAAACACACACACACACACACAAGCACAAAGAAACGGTTCGCTGCTCAGACCTGGCCTTTGACTTTGAGATTGATGTGCGCCGATGAATCGGCGGGCTTCTTGTCGTCCTCAACGCTCGACATTTACACTGAATCGCCGATTAATCGCTCTCTGCTTGGATTGTCTGAAACTGAAAAACTGTTATGGGTACCTCAACTCGCCCTCTACTGACCTTTTTATTTCAAATTCAAAAATTAAAAGAAAATGAAAAAGAAGGAGAATCAAATGAGGATGGCGTGGGGAATGGATATGGACGGTGGAGATGGTTCTCACTCATGATCGACGATGGAGAACAAAAGTCAGCATGTACCAGCAGCATCGAGCGAGCGACGTCGTTTGGATGGACCTTTCCTATTTCAAGAAAAAGACGTTGACGTTGACAAAAATTATGACGCGTAATTTGTAAGCTATCTAGTGATGTACGGGATATTAGGAACATATGCGTTTATTGTGGGCCATAATTCCAGATTGACTGTCCAACGAATATGAGGCCCATTATGTAAAATTCATGGGCAAAAAGCCCATTAGCTTCTTGAACCTAGAAATTTGTTTGGCTGCTGATTCTCTCTTGTTAGAAATTTTATTTCTTTGAGAAAAAAAGATAAGATACAGCAGTTCGCGAGGAATATGTGGGTGAATGCGGACATATGTTCCAATTTTTTTTGTGAAAATTTATTTGTTTATTATTATTTTATTCAATTCCAGTGTGTGTGTATATATATACACACACATATAGATGTTGTATGTGCTAGAATTTTATTCTTCTCTAGACTTCTATTAATTGAGCTATTTTGTTTTTAATAAAATGAAAAAGAGCTAAATTAATATGGATAATGGAATTTGACTTATAAGGCCTGATTTATTTGATCCACTATTGTTAAGGGTCTTGATTTAGTAGTCGTGGTTTGATAATTGGTGTAGGTTCATTCTCAAAATTTCGTGATGAGAAGGCTCTATGGTTATATTATATATTTGGCGAGTTTCCTCTCCGCTCCATGGTTTTTGATAATTGCTTCCCCTGTCTAGAGTTATATTATATATTTGGCAAGTTTCCTTTCCGCTCTATGCTTTTATGATAATTGCTTGTGCTGGTGAGAGATGGAGAGAAAAAACTAACTAAAGATGTTCGTATAGGACATCCATATTGATTTGTGTGTTGTTTTAATTCTATGTTATAGAATTCTAAATTTATAGTGTATCCATCGTACAATTACAAAATTTTCTTACAGTTAGTATGACAGTAAGACACTTATGAATTTGGAACCCTAACTTTTATTGTGTACTCTTGAATATTTGATCACTTGTTTTATGGATTAATAGCCGATCGAGTCTACATATGAATTTTTGTTGCAATTGTGTGATTTTTTTTTTATAAAAATTTTAATCCAAAATCGTGTTCGATGGTGACTTAATGAACCATATTATCGGCTTTCGCCATACTTGTAGAAGGCTGGGGATGAATCCAAAATTTTAATCCATTAAGGCTACGTTTGCTTTCCGAGATTAGCCGAGAAAATGCCTTCACATCTCGGCTAATTTATTGTTTGGTTGCCAAGATTATAATTGCGGGCCTTCACCTAATCTCACAAAGCCCGCAATATGATGGCCTAATCTCGAGATTATAATCTCATGGGAGGAGGTGAGATTGAGTCTTGGCTTCCCAAGATTAACTATTCAAACACTTTGAATTGACCATTTTGTCCTTTATTTTATCCTTACTTTTACAAATTTGTTATTATTAATTATTTTTATACTTTATAATAATAATAATTAATTAATTTTATAGTTTACAATATGTAATTTTATTAAATAATAATTAATTAATCCTATAGTTTACAATATGTAATTTTATTAAATAATAATTAATAATAATATTATTAATTATCAGTAATAATAATAATTCTTATTTTTATAGTTTACAATATGTAATTTGATTAAATAATAATAATAATTAATATTATTATTTTGATTAATTATCAGTAATAATAATTATTATTATTTTTATACTTTACAATAAGTAATTTTATTAAATAATAATAATTAATAATAATAATAATATTAATTATCAGTAATAATAATTATTATTATTTTTATACTTTACAACATGTAATTTTATTAAAGTTTTATAGTTTACAATATGTAATTTTATTAAATAATAATTAATAATAATATTATTAATTATCAGTAATAATAATAATTCTTATTTTTATACTTTACAATATATAATTTGATTAAATAATAATAATAATTAATATTATTATTTTGATTAATTATCAGTAATAATAATTATTATTATTTTTATACTTTGCAACATGTAATTTTATTAAATAATAATTAATTAATTTTATACTTTACAATATGTAATTTTATTAAATAATATTATTATTATTAATTATCAGTAATAATAATTTTTATTTTTATACTTTACAATATGTAATTTGATTAAATAAAAATAAAAATAATAATAATTATTATTATCACTGATAATTAATATTATTATTATTAATAATTATTATACTTTACAATATGTAATTTTATTAAATAAAAATAAAAATAAAAATAATTAATATTATTATTAATTAATAATAATATTATTATTAATTATCAAGGGTAAATATGTAATTGTACTCTAATCTTACTTTGAATCTTATTTAATTGTGGATACCAAACGGCCACATACGCAATATGTACGATCATCCTACTTAGTTAATCTTGGATACCAAACAACCATTATAATTAATCTAAATCTCGGCTAATCTTGAGCCAAGAGACAAGCTCCAATTAACGAATCTCACAAAGCAAACGCAGCCTAATTCAATTATGAGATCAGATACTACAAGGGAAAGGATATAGTCCACAAATCCAATTAAAGTCACATGCTTGGTTATTTGATAATGTGTTATATTTCTTAAATTCAATATGCCAATTATATATATTTACCGTGTCTGTAAGAGATCAATTTGTAGGGATAAATTGATGAAATCAATTCGTGAGCCAATAGGATATGATATATCATAGTATTACTATAATGGTAATGCTGATTCAATTGCATTTTAGTTTTAACTTTTTTTAATCGACTTTTCTGTAAGTGATGCTATATTATGTATCAAATATACAAATATATGTTTTGTGTGAAATAATCACATGATTTGCATTCATGTGGTTGTATGAACTTCTTGTTTCTAGATCAAAGCCATTATGCATAGAAAAGTTGATTCGGTCAACATTACATATATATAATTTGATAATTTCAATTATCAAATTATTAGTGCATTATTTATTTTGGTACATCAATTTATAATTTGATGACTAATTATACTTGAACCACATTTTATCACTTGTGAATATGGTCTGTAATTTTTAACTCTTGTTATAATATTTAGTCATCTAATTTTGTTGGGATTATATATCTACTAGTTAAGCATATTAGATTTTGTAACAATTTGAATACAACGAATTATATTTGTAGTTCCTTAAAGTACATATTGCTCCCGTACTTAATTTTGTGGGAGTCTTGCATATGTTTTGTCCGTCTGCAAGTTAGCCAATTATTTTTTAACTCAGTCATGTGCTAATTTTATGAGTTGAGATAAATAGTTACACCAAAGTGTTATATTTATTGAGACTTGTAAAATTTGTAACATGCATAATTTGTAAAATACCGTGCATTCTCACTTGCCCAAAAGGGGTAAGATATGTGTGATAATTTTAATTAGTTGGTGCTGGACATATTAATAGAGGTATACTGATCTAGAAAGTTCATTTTTTAAAGGAGGCAATTTCTGAAGATTAGGGTATTCCTATATACCAATCTTGCATTGAGGGACCTATCATGTGTAACATACTCTACCCAAAGGGGAGTTGTCATGACATGTTGAACTTTCGGAGAAATAAAGCTATATTCTTCAAGCTTATTCTAATTAATTGTCTATTGATAATAATTTATTGCATTGTTGTTGTTTTGGACAATTAATGTATTTGGACAATTGTGGTGCAAAACATACAGATGGGGATGTGCCATTTTAGAGGGTTTGTTCTCCCAAGTGAGTCAACTTTTCGAAAATCAATATATTTCCCTCCTCATTCTTGCATGTGTAGGAACTATTATGTATGACATACTCTATCAGAAGGAAAGTTTTGTCATAGTATGCCTCAATCCTCTAATAAACAAGCTTTATTGTTTAAATTTATTCTCATTAATTGCTTTATTGGTGTTATTTTGACAGGGAATTTTAGGTTTTGAAAAAACCAAAAGAATTGGGGAATTTGCAAATTGAAACAACTGGAATCCATATTACAAGTCAGGTTTGTGACCGAAAATACAATTACAAAAATCTGAGGTTGCAAATTTGTGACCGATTTTTCAGTCAGAAAATATAATATCAATAAATGCTTCTAAATTATTGTGATCGAAATTTCAGTCACTATTCATTTTCAATCTATGACTGAAAAATCGATCACTATTTATTTATTTTGTAACCAAAAGTTCGGTCAGTATTATACATTCATTTTGTGACCGAAATTTCGGTTACTATACTTTTCATTCTATGACCGAACTTTGGGTCACCATTTAGTCAATTTGTGACCGACATTGTGGTCACTATTCTTTCCCTTATGTGACCGAAATTTCGATCACCATTCAGTCAATCTGTGACCGACATTTCGGTCGCTATTCTTTCCATTCTATGACTGAAATTTCGGTCACTATTTCCTTGATTCTGTGACCGAAAATTCAATCACTATTAATTTAATCTGTGACCGAAATTTCGGTCACTATTCCCTCAATTCTGTGACCGATACTTCGGTCACTATTCATTCTATCAGTGACCGAAATTTCAATCACTATTAATTTTTTTCTGTGACTAAAAGTTTAGTCACAAAATCGGTCACAAAATAGTCAGTCACAGATTCGATCACCAAAAACTGTGACCAAGGTCTTCTTGACTGATTTTTTCGGTCACAAATTCGGTCACAAACTTATTTTTGTGACCGATTTAAGCCAAAATCGGTTACAAAAAATAGTTTTTCTAGTAGTGACTATTTTTGCATTCATGCTAATCGCATTGTGGAAATGAAAACCTTTGTGCGTTGCATACTCTGCTCAATGAGGAGTTTGTCATAGTATAAGAGATATCGGTCTTATAAGCTAATATTATGTTTGAGCCTATTTTTATATATCAACATATTTGTGTTTGTTTTATGTATTATTCCATATATATGGAATAAGATTGTCTATGGTTAGATATTTGCCTTTTTTTTAAGTTACTCAACAAGAGTAAGTTTATCTTTGGGCTTTAAGGCTTCGTTTGGTAGGGTGGAAAATGGGAGGAAGGGAAAGGGATGGAAGGAAATTGGAAGGAAAATGCGTACTTTCCCTTGTTTGGTTGTGGGAGGAAAAGTGAAGGAAAGAAATTAAGGATGGAAAAATAAGTATGGGGCCCACTGATTTTTTTTCCACCCAAAATCGGATGAAAAAGGAGAGGAAAATAATGTAAGGATATCTATAAAACAAGATTTCCAAAATTGCCCATATGTATAACTAGGCGTTTAAATAATATTGCTTCTTCTACCAGTATGAATCTTTGCATTTTTTAAATAGCAAATACAATGTGTTCATTTGTATAATACATTAAAAATATATTTCACATATTTATTTATTTTATTTTTATTAAATTATCTACGGCATAATTATACTTATAACTTAATTATATTTATAATTATATAAGATTTTAGTTGTCATTTGACACAATGTAAACAAATATTTTATTATATTAATTTATATATTTTATTTACATTATACTTATTTAGTTTAATTTTATTAATCTATTTTTTTGAGACAAATTTATTAATCTATTTTAATACATGAATTCATAACATAATTATAATTTATAATGATATAAGGGTATAATTATCATTTAATACAGAAAGCATTTTCTTTCCTTCCACTTTTCCATTCAAACAAACAAGGGAAAATAAATAGATTTCTATTTTCCTTCCATCTATTTTCTTCTCAACCAAACATACATGTAGAAAATTAAAATCCACTCATTTTCTTTCCTCTCATTTTCTTTCCTCCCTATTTTCTTTCCTCTGCCAAACGCAGTGTAAAAGAACATAAGAGATGGACATGATATATTATTTATTGTAAGATTTATCGATACAAACATAGCCTTGCATTTAATAAATTTCTAAGCTTGTTGCTTTGATAAAGGGCTTTATTTTGAATAGTAAGAATCATCTCTTGGTTTTTACAATAAAAAAGCCATCAAAGTTACATAGACACATTCATTATTTGGTCAAAATAAGATATATATTATGGGGTTAATGGCACTAAAAGCCAAGTAGGCCAAAACACTATAGATAAAGGGGCTTGTTTAGTTGGCTTTCCAAAGTATTTTATATTTGTTCTATATAATCATTTTAATGAATATTATAGGATTCTTCCTCTTGATAAATACTTTATAATTTCATGACGCATATTAAAGAGAAATTCTTCTTGTGGTGACGAAATACTAAGTTCACTTGAGAAAGAAAATAATCATATTGGTAATTGAAATTAGCATTTTCGACTAGTCTAATAAAAATTATTCAAACTTTTGACCGAGTTACTGGAAAGGCTGTTGTTTCTATTCTCATCTTCTTGAGATATTCTCTAACTGTAGTTCTTCTTATATTGTTTAATAAGGACTATCTATGGTTTTCATGTGATGACTTACACTCATTTTATTTCAATGTAATTGTCTTCTTACAAGTGCAAGCTGTTTTCTTGAAAATAACTCTGATATATTTGAGAAAGTCCTCTTAAAAAGGTGAAGTGTCATCATGATCATGAATACTATGAGAAAATATTTAAAATTCGGCATTTTATCTTAAAATTATGTCAATCATTAAACTTCACTTACCAGCATGATAGTTCTATATAATTGGTATGAACAATATTTGGTGTCATACCTTGAAGGATTTCTCCAAGTGTGTTTATGTTCTTGATTTTTCCTTTATACTGAAGAAAAGTTAACTTTATGTATTTAATATTAAAAGAGAAGTTTATTGAAAATATCAATGGGAGATTTCAATTGGGGGCTAGTGTGCAATATTTAAAAATATTGATCCTAAATTTTACCACTAGTGCTTCATGAGTAAGCGATCCAGAAATTCAAATTATTTCCTATATACCCAGATCTATGGGTTTAAGCTTGAATGGGAAATTTTCTTGCCCAACTTATTACTTTCCCAATGCTAATCTAATTGATATAGACACTTTCTATTTCAAACCGGGATCTACTCCTTCAATATCTTATCTAGCTTATATCTATATTTAGATTTTGGAGAATGATATTATGCGTTTCTCGATTGTTATGGAAGTGATTATTATTGTAGTATTTAACTTATCTTGGGAAACTGGTGTATATATAGTTTCCAATTTTCAGTTAGATATTTAAGTTGGGAATGTATGAATTTTTTATAATCCATGTCTCATAATGATGTGTGGGAGTTAATAAATATGGATCATTATTATAAATTGTCAATTACGAGAGAATATTTCGCTGATGCAAAAGTTCAGCGAATAATTCAATCAAAATTTGTTAGGGAAAATTTTATTTAAAGGGGGGTGTATGTCAACATGGACAAGTCCTTATTCTCCTGATTTTAAATAAATTTCTTTGCACATTGACGAGCTCTTAATTTCCCACTTATAATTTTATGCAGCAATCGGGTTTCATTTTGGTTGTGGATTTTGATTGAAAATTTAAAGTCAGAACTTCTTCTTTTGTACAAATTGGAATATTAAATGGTCTATGTATTTTGTATATGAAAATATTTCTTGTATTCTGCATTTATCATTAACTTGTTGAGCAATTGTTTGAGTTACTTCATGAACAAAGCAGAATATCTTATTATTTTGATGGAATGTTTGGAAAATAAACTCTTGCCTGATACAATGGTTTGCTCATTAAGATCTTGAGACTGATTGTGGATTTCTAAAATTGTCAACGTGTGGTTATTGTTAATAGGTTTGATAATGGAATCATTTTATTTGAATGTGCTTTTGTGACCAATAGGTGGAGGTCTATCGTTGCACATTTCCTAGATTCAATCTTTATGAGTTTAAATTAATATAAAAGGGACTCATTTTGAAGTGATTGATTCTTTTGATTCTAAATCGCTTATTTTGATTTAACTTGAGTGAAATAAATAACTGTTGGAAAAATTATTATGAATATTTTAAAGTCCCCAGTGAATCAAGACTAATGTTTTTTGTTAGGACTAATAAACTATATCTGTAAATTGTGATGAATGTTGTCTCACGATGGGGATGGCAACGGGGCGGGTTTGACCAAACCCAAGACTCGTCCCGCTAGGTAATTTTCGGACGCAGACCTAGCAGGTTCGAGTTAGACCCAGTTTATATTTTTGAAACAATTAAAAAAAAATTGAAGAAAATTTGTATTATTATAACTTTCTAAACATAAAAAAATAGCATTGCCAAACGAAATATTTACAAATTTCTATTAACATATTTTAAGTTTTAAAAAGTTAATTATCATTATCACATATTTATTTGCATATATTTTGAAATCATAACATAATTACTAATGTTATATAGTTATTTTTATATATAAAAATACCATATTCATTTTTTTATGTGACTATTTATATAATATATACTTTTGTACATGAGGTATAGATATATATCCCATACATTTATATAAAATAATATATATCATATATATAATCGTAGCAGGGCGGTGTCTAACTTGAGCCCATTGCCATCCCTATCTCATGATATATTTTTAATGATTCCATCTATTTTTGGTTGAGGATGTGTTTTACAATGATCATGTTGACTATTCATTTAAAGAATCACAAATCCTCAAATATATCGAATATATGACATTAAGTTTTCTCAGTTGTATAGACTTGATCAAGATAAGCAACATTATGATAGAGCACATAATTTTTGGCCAGTTGTTCATAAGTTAATAGTTTGGTCGATATCCATCAAGTTGGATATATACATTTCTAACATGTATATGCAATCATGTCTTTCTATATTGAAATAGTGGGCGCTATTTAACTTATTTCATATATTATTATTTACTCATTTTGTTGCGAGGTTAAGTTGGATGATGCATATCTAGATATAAAGCTCTTGGATTAATCCATATTTGTGTGCACATATTTTTTATATCTTAAGGCTAGGTGTTAGCTTTAAGAGATGGGTAGGTCTCATAAATGAGACCATGATGTAGTGCAAATATCAGTCAAGACATACATGACTTCCTATAAGAAGTCATTGAGTTTTTTTGGAGTTTCATACTGTTCTAAAAACTCGTTTCTTACAAAAAATCACATTGGATATTCTTAGAGTTTCATATTGTCCTCGAAACTCATATCTTATAAGAAATCCATATTGATTTTTTTGGAGTTTTATATTATTTTAGAAACTCATATTTTGCAAGAAAATCATATTTTCTTGGAATTGTATATTAGTACAGAAAATTCATATCTTACAAGAAAATCAACAGACTGACAATAAAATAGCATATGTTTGGGTCATGTTGTAATGATATTTCTTATCATACCACCATGTCTGAATCTATGTCGGTGGAATTGTTGGAGTTTGTGACCATGGAAGATCTTATATCAATTAAGGATGCAATCACCATTGTAATCCGGTATTAGTTATTTTCATTGGATCGGATTGCAGAAGTCTTGTCCCTTGCCATATTATTACTTTCAAAATGTGGCCATAATCAAAATTTGTAATTTAGCTAGAGAATCGTTTTCTCCAATAAATATTTTTGGGGGGTTAAAATGCCAATTAATATTTGTCAAAGTAAGAGAATATTGAAATTTTATTCCTATTTAGACTTTTGTTAGTTGAGTTATTTTGTTTTTAATAAAATAAAAATGGACTAAATTAATATGTTTAATGAGACTTGGCTTATAAGGCCTGATTTATTTGTTGCACTATTGTTAAGGCCTTAATTTTAGCAGACGTAATCTGATAACTAGCGTAGGTCAATCCTGGAAAGTCCGTGGTGGGAGGGATCTAAGGTTATATTATATATTTGGGCAGATCCTCTCTCTGCTTCACGCTCACCCCATTGAAAGTTGTTAATATTGGTGAGAGATGGCGGGAAGAACTAGCAAAAATGTTCATATAAACATTCAGATTGATTTGTAATCAATCTGTGGTGTAAGATACGTTGTTATAATTCATATTACATGAATTATTTGCACTACATGAATTATATGCAAAAGGTTATTATATGAGTTATTAAAAGTACGAATATAATACTAATGTGAAAAAAGTATTCAAGAATAAAAATACAACTTATTTTTATATTATTTTCAACAAAAATATATCTCTGTGTAATTTAAATAATCAAAAGATTATTTACAACTTATCATTAAATTATTTAATTTATATGCATCATATAAATTATATATAATTATTTATATAATAATTTATATTTTTATGGTATTACAAATCTGTTATTTGTATGATATTCAATTTACAAATTTAATGATTATTATTCATTAAATTCAAATATATATACGGAAACTGAAATTCTTTCTTAATTATTCGTATGCATGGGTACTATACGGGTATAATACACGTTTTAATTAATAGAGCCTATAATTTTCTATGAATTTATTCAATTAATACATTAGTAATAAATTAATAAAATTAAAATTAATAAATTGAGATGGCAAACATAAGTATATTACAATCCACCTATTAATCAATGATATTTAATAGCCCAATGGTGGCCCTCTGCTTTTGCCTACCAAAGGTTAGGAGTGCGGACGAGGCTAGACGCGGGTGGAGCAAGACTTTTAGTAACGAAGATAACATTTGTAACAAGGGGACTTCTAATAAAAGGTAGTTTTGTACTACCTAATATTAGGTATGGTCTTAATTAATTGCCACGTGTACTTAAATTTATTTTTAACATATTTATATATTTTATTTTGACCTATAACCAGCTATATAAGTCACAATTATTTATTTTAAATTATTAAAAATATGGTAAATATCTTTTCAAATCTCCTCAATTTAAGGGATTAATGAGAAGAGAATCCTAATAAGTAGGAAAGTTAATCAAAGTTAATTAATTCTCTCCTCTCTCTCTCTCTCTCTCTCGTCCCCCCCCCCCCCCCCCATCTTGTCTAACACATATAAAGGTTAATTATATAATGGAAAATGAGTGGTAAATATGTACATAAATCAATTATATTATAATGAAATTTATAAGTAAGTAGGGTATCAAATTAAATAATAGTAATACCTTATGTTAATAATTTTATTTTCTAAATTAAAAATTGAAAGATTTTTTTTATTAGTATAAATTCATAGTTATCATCTGTATCAAAAACAAATTCATAGTTATCATTATAAAATATTTATTTACTCAGTTAAATAAATTAAGTAATTATTATAAAAATTATTGATTTATGGGAGTTATGGAATTTTAATTATAATTTTAGCGAATTGACATAAATTGACTAATGATGAACAGTGATGTGGAACATTGATCAAAAATAAAATAAACTAAGAAGATAGATAAATATTGTTAAATTTATAATTAAGAGATAGATATATCATTTTAAGCATCAATTTAATTTCGAATTTAAAATACATTTTAAGCGCCAATTTAATATTTTAAGAAGCAATCAAATTTTGTTGTTATATTCAATAAAAAAATATATTTCAAAAAAATTAATAACACATTGCCATAAAAAATTTGTTGAAATTAATATAAATTATAATATTTTTTTTATTAAAATTTGTATGATAAAATGCTCTACATGTTATTATGTTTGGTGATAGATCAAATGCTAAAAAATATCTAATAAAAATTAATAAAAAAAGCCAAATGATAAATGAATAAAATAGATTTAATATAATGGACCTCACACATATAAATACTATTTAAATTTATAGGTAAACAACAAGTAGCAGGTCATGGCAACCTGCATACTAAGTTATAGGTAAACGTAACCTGTAAAACAGGTAACAGGTACTCTAATAAAATAAGGGTACCTAACATTAAACTTTTTCTATCCTACCTAACAATAGACAAACCCTTGTAACAAATCATGTAACTTTTACTGAGGCAATGTTTATTACAAATACTTATACTATTGTAACGAAAGATCTTTCATTACAAATATTTTTGTGACGAAAACTAAAAAGTCGTTACAAGAACTTTTAGTGTCAGGCTTTAGAGGGCGAATTTTGTAACGATATATTTTCGTTACAAAAACTTTTTGTAACGAAAAATAGATTTCTAGTAACGAAATGTTTCGTTACTAAAGGTTATTTTTGTTCTAGTGTTACTTTGGTTTTAATCTAATATAATGTGCATATACAAATAATATATATATATATATATATATATTTAGTATAAGCTTGTACATTCATATCTATCATATCGATAATTGCATCAAAATTCTATATTTGTTATTTGTCAACCATCCGTTTTAAAACTGAAAGAAAGTTTTGATTTTTATGAAAAAATATGTATATATATAATAATAAAAATAAATAATTTGATGAAACAATAGTTACTTTTGAGTAGTTTTGAAAATTTTGGTTTTCAATCTTTTTATCATTTATATTCATATAAACATATGTGAAAAAGACTTTTTATGTCGAATAAGTGTTGGACACTTTATTAATAGTATATCTGACACGCCACTTAAAGTGTCGGCTTTATTTTGTTTTACTTTTATGAAAAATATATATAATAAGAAAAATAAATTATTTGATGAAACAATTGTTACTTTTGAGTAGTTTTGAAAATTTTGATTTTCAATCTTTTTATTATTTATATGCATATATACATATGTGAAAAAAAGACTTTTTATGTCAAAAAAATATTGGACACATTATTGATAGTGCATCCGACACGCCACTTAAAATGCCGAATTTATTTTGTTTTAATTTAATTAGTGGACACATCAGGTGGTGCATCGAATACATGTTGGATGAATATCATGTCCGATGTGGCATTGGATGCGTATCCCACAGTGCAAAATTCTAATTTGAAGATTGTTAGGGGTACGTGATAAACCCAAAACCAATTAATAAGTCCAATCACTACCATCAAAAAACAAGTCCAATCACAAACATGTTCGTTCTATCTTCTTATTTATTTATTTATTTATGTTGACTACACATAACGCACTCATATGTTGAGAGATAAGATTCTCACAGATAAATCCAACAAGCAACTAAGGCCTTTGGTTTCACAATTGTCCCCGTCCAAGTCCTAGTGTGGATTGCCGATTTCATTGTGCGATGTTTTGCGGCTTGAAAACGAATTATTGCGGCTTCGCCCGGACAATGCCGATAATTTCACACTCATTCTGAAATTTTTGCTCCTTCGATTGAATATTTTTATCTTATACGTATGAAAATTTGGACTTCTTAAAAGCACTATCTCTTTATTGTTGATTAAAATAAGAATGGTTTTGAAATTGCATATTATATCCAATGCATCCGATGTTTGAAATTAATATGAGAAGTTAAAAATTTTGGAGATTCCTCGACCTCCCTCTTTATGTAGGAAATTATAGTCTGGAAACTCAAATTTGGGTAGTTTGTCTGATTTAATATTAGTTTCATTATTTATTAATAAATGTTTACAATGTAACAGTTGAGTTTGTGTTTTCGCATTATAATGTAATAATTTTATTTGTAATTTACCCATCAAAAAAAATAATTTTACTTGTGAGTCTTCTCAATATAATTAAATGCAATGTGTAATTTGGCACCAACATTCAGTATGGATGGCTGACCATGTCATATCTGAGAAGCTTAATTTTTGAGTTGTAATTGTTTCGCTCGAGTAGTCCTTGGTCTAGCAGTAAGAGAAAGATTTTATAACTGTTAGGCTATGAGTTCAAGTTTCAACAATGTCGGCATTAGTCTGCTGAATAGCAATGTTAAGTTGTTAATCGTTCTCCAAAACAAAGAAGAAGAGTCTCTCAAAAATTGGATTCTTCATTTCAATAATATTGGTAAAGTTCCGCCTATTATCTTGATTGTTATTATTAAGGACAAGTATACGTTATAATAATGTCAAATTTTATTTATCTTAAGATGAAATTATCTCTATTTGGGCATAAAACATACCAAATGAGTAGATTTCCAAAACCCCACCCTATTTATTTTCACCATTAAATGTTGTGATAAATTGATATAATTAGCAATTATTGTGACTTGGAAGTGAAATATCTTGTGGACTCAAATATGAACACCCCTCCCTTCATTTCTCCGTTGATATTTTGCCTCACTATTACAAAGTCGGCATAAATAAATTTACGTATGAACCAATTAAATTCATTGCAGAAAATATTGAAAAACCAACTAACCAAGTGGCAACCGGATATAATGGACACATCTTTCCTAGAAATTAAAATCGACGCAGATAGCAGATTTTTAGTTAAACGAATTTTTTCAGCATTTCTAGCTTTTCTCAGCTGCAATTAACTGAAAAAATTGACTTTTGTCCAACCATGACATCGAAAAGATCATAACCTTTATATCAGAAAGGTGAAGGTTGATTGATTAATCTATCATAGTGTTAGGAATTTTAATTTTAGAGGATGATTTTAATATATATGTATATATATATATATATACACACTAACTATATTGTTATACGAAGGAAAAACACTCTTTATATACCTACTTTTAGTCTGACAATATTTTTTATCTGTCATTTTTCTTTTTTCTTTTTTCACTTTCTCTCTCATCTATCTCTTTTTTTTTTTACGTTCGTTTCATTTTCTCTTCCTTTTATTTTCTCTCCCTCCCTCTCCCCTATTTATCTTCTTTTATTTTCACATACTCTTTAATATTATTTTCTTTTTACTTTCTTTGTAATTATTTTCTTTTTTTTTATTATAAATTATAATTTTTACTTATAATTAATATAACAAATCTGTTAAAAAATAGTTTAAAATATTTTGATAGTGTAGATACAACCAAAAATTTTAATATATCATTAAATTATACAATTTTATGATGCACATATATCGAGTGTGTTAATATTACTAGTATATATAATACATATTAGGGAAAAATACTAAGAACCCCTCAAAATTAATTTTTATACTCCCTTCGTCCCACAATAGATGTCGTTTTAGGAATTTTTTTTATCCCATAATATATGTATTTTTCACATTTCAATAAGGAATCTAATAGTTTTTTTTTCTAATATACCGTTAAACTCTAATTAATATCTTTTATAAATTCTTAAAAAAATCTCCCAACAACTCATTAATTATGAGGTTGTTTGAGTCAAATTAATATATAATTAATCTTGTTAGTCCATTTTCTTAATTATTGTTTAATAACTTTAAATGACATCTATTATGAGACAGAGGGAGTATCTAACAAGTCCATGCAAAAATGTTTCAATTCGAAGAGCCCAAAAAAAAAGGTTAATAATGAATTGTTTTTTTTTATAATAGAAGTTTTTCTTTCAGGTTTTTTAAATTTATTTGTATTAATAATAATGTTAATAAATTAAATTTTCTGAAAATATACCCTTTTATAATTTTAAGATATATAAATTATTTAAAAAATAGTTTTGTTTATTTAAGATATATATAAAATATGACTAAAATCAAATCAACTAAATGAAAACTAAAGTCTTCTTAAATAAATTGAAGGTAACAAAGTTCATTCATAATTAAATATGAAAAAGACCAATGTAAGGAATTAAAAGGTTAATCTTCTCCAGAAATAAGGTTAAAGTTCATACTTAGGCTTTTATAATGAGAAAACAGTGGAATGGGGTTTTTGATTGAAAGTATTTTCATGGTGGTTTTTTAATATAAAAATTAATTTTAAAAAATTAATATTCTCTCGATCCCAAATTATTTGTCATTTAAGATTTTGCACGCAGACCAAAATAATTAGTCATTTAAACAACGATCTGTTTAGCTATATTTATACTACTTTGACCAAAATACCCTTCTCCTTAGAACATTGTATCAAAATAAATTATAAGTTTTAATTGAGAAAAATGAGGTTAAATTCGGGAGGGGAGGGGAGGGGGGTGGGGGGGAAGTGAATCCTCTTTTTGAATTTCTTAAAATAACAAGTATTATTAGACATGAAAAAAAAATCTAAAACAACTAATAATTTGGGATATAAGGAGTAATTTGTCCCCATATATTATTAATATATTTAATTAAGCACAAATTCCAATATTCAGGTTTCATTTCAATAATTTATTTATGCCATGTTTATTGCTTAACTTCGTCTCTAAGGAAGTGGAAATATGGCAAACTCACATTAATTGTCCGCTAGCTCTAATTGCATTAACAGCAAGCGTGTGCAATATAGACGACAGTTCAACGAATAATGTTAAATGTCGACGACCAAGTTCGCCGACGTGCCAACGAAAGCCCAACAATATTTATAGATATTTTGAAAGAAAACAGGGAAAAAGAACAAACTTCTTGACTTTAACCCATATAATTGTGAGATGATGATGATGATGATGATTATTATTATTATTATTTATTTATTTATTTATTTTCATGATTTTTTTTATATAATCAACTAAAACGTCCTATAAATATTTACCGAAATATCATACATACGAACTCAGGAGGTCAATATTACCAAGTTTGAACCCTTATCACTGAGCTACAATCTCAATGACTTATTATTATTATTGTTGTTATTGTTGCTATTTTTGTTATTATTATAATGGAACATATGCTTCTATAAAACGTCGAGCTTCAAATTTTAGGAAAAATTCTTATCCAAATCTGATTTTGTCGAATCCAACAAATCATATAGTAAGTGTATTGCACTTGCCAAGTGATTGGTCACTCTCCTTAAATTATTGATCATTCACAGGACAAGTATAAAACATTAGCTACGTAATTAACATTGGTTTGGCCAAATCGGATCTGAGTTAAAATTTCCCAATTTGAGTTCTAATGATTTTCATTTAATGTTTTGGTATAAAATATAAATAATAAAAAAAATTTATATGAGTTCATTATTACGTTTTATTTATAATCATTGCAAGAAAACACTTTTTTTGTTATCAACGGACAAATTTGTTACAAATTTGGTAAAAATCCATCACATGACATAGCCCTATGATGGATTCTCTTCGTCATAGTTTCGATAATAAATATTTTATCATTAATTGTTGTTTTAGTTCTATTTTAATAGAATTTTGGCACAGGTCTATCACAAATATTTTTTATTTGTAACGAAAATTTTTTATTCTAAATTTTTCATTAGTGAAAATAGTGCATTCTTACAGTGACTCTTCTTTTCATTGACATCATTTATACTTTTTGTTCTTTGATTGTCTAATGCATGCCTCCAATGTTGACATAATGTGGTGGTTCGTTTTTGTATTGCTAATTTATGTATCCTAACTTATTCTAGAAGATAAATCGTAAAAATAATTTCATAAAGTAAATAATTCACTTTCGGAACACGAATTTGTTTGAATGTATCACATAACACATGATAAAATTTCATGATAGAATAGTTTACCAAATTCAGTTACAACCTCTTAAGATCGAGAAAATTCTTTCATGAGTTGAGTACGGGTCTCACACGCGCATCAAATAATTCAGATTTAGCCACATTTTAAATATATTTTTTCTTATAGAATGCGCGTAAAATATAATTAAATTTGGACCAAATGCAAAAATAAAAATAGAAAAAGCGCAGTAGTAGTTTTTGTGGTGTAGAAATTACTAGCTAGATAGGTTTTGAATAATTTTATTTTTCTCAGTTTCATTGATATCACTAAGCTAGCTAGCCTTAATCGAAAGAAAAGTATCCCACTGATTTAGACGTTCTTGTTACAACACTACACAAATTATTAATGATGATGATATGGTTCTTTTGTAGGCACTAAATAATGATGATTCGGTGACAAAAAATGGACCAATAAACAAATTGACGATACAAAATTTCTATCAACCTACCCTGGCCCCAGTTCCTCTGCCTCATGTATTTAAAACAGACTTTGTAGGTCTGAGTTATGCGCGTTTACACGGAACTTGATAGCATTATTTTTTTTTTATAATATATATTGATGGAAAAATATCAAAACATTTAATTTTTATCACATTAAGATAATATTTTAATATTATTATTTTATAATATACATATATATATATATTATATACATACATATAGAGGGGATAAATATTTCATACATAAAACACCGGGAGGACGGAAAAACAAGGTCTCAAGAAACTTTGTGTACAATTTAGCTCGTTATAAACTCGAGGGGGACAACTAAACCCTACAACCCCTAGCTTCGCCACAATTGAAGTCCTCAATATTATTAATAAACTGAAGAAAGAGAATCACTGCATGTTTTTACAATTTGTTTTTCTAGTTGTATAAACATCTCAATGGTACACATAACTTTTGGGTCGATTGCACCCCAAATGATCTACTAGATGCAGTTGTGAAGCCTTTTTTAAACCAACTGCACTTTCAAGTTCCATGAATCTCTCGTGCAATCACCAAGCCTTTTAGGTGGCTTCAGTTTCAAATTTCAATCCAAAAATCTCTATCATACGGTCTCGAAGCCTTAAAACAGATTGCACAAGTCATAAATTCACAACCATCAACTTTAGCAATAGTTTTTCTTTGAGAAGAAAAATTGATCACGAGATATTCTTGCTTGCAATTTTTTAAAATTGTTTAGCAGTCATCCATTAAGACACCCAATTCAAGACCAACTCCGCAATGAAAAAATTCGCTTTCTAAGCACTTGAGATCAAGAACGAGAAATGAGTCCAAATGAAAAGGAATGAACTTTTTTTTTTTAATAGAAAGTTACAAATAAATCAAAGTTTTCAATAAATAAGTCAAGAGTCGAGGTATGTATCTTGTAATCGAAAGTTTCCTGGTTGTGTGGTCCCAAGATTGTGAGGTCTTGAGGTCGATTTCTCACCAATTTATGTTGGTTTTGTATTTCTACTTTCATAATGGTTCTTGTTCAACAACATAGTAGTTTGTTTATTTATTGATAATTGCAATAGTTGTCGATAGAGATGAGTATGATGTCCTTGATAATGAATGATATTGATATAATGATAATGTAATCTTTTCAAAAAAAGAAAATTTAAATTTTCCTACTAATGCTATTCAACTGGATTTATCGAATTTATTTGTTCTTTAATTTTAGCATTTATTATTTCTGTTTAATGTGAATAATGAGTAATGTATTGATTATAGGGGGTGTTTGCAACAGTTTTAAAAAAAATGCTTTGTTGCTTTTAGCTTCAAAAAAGTTATTTTAAGTGTTTGGTTTTCAACTTCTGCTTAAATTAAATTGAAAAAAAGCAGAAGTTGAGAAACTGGTAGGAAACTGTTTCTAATAACTTAAAAGTGCTTCTTGGTATTTTCGTAAGTAGATTGAACTTTTTGAACTATTATCTACCAACTTTGGATCACTTTTCACTTTTATTTTTAAACACTTCACACTTTTATGATTAATTTTTAACTGATTCTCACTTTTCTTTTCAAACATTACCAACTTTTACTATTTAACTTTTTTTCAACTTTTTCAACAACTTCAACTTTTTCAAAAGTAAAAAACAATCCTAAATACCCTCATATTTTCAAATTATGAAAACTAAATAATGACATATTCTAGTCGAAGAAGATGAAAACGCCTACCCTAGGAGAATCCGCAATGTGGAGAAGCGGGAAAAGAGATTTGGTAGATAAAGATTATGGAGACTTGCAAATACTGGAGTCAAATCATCATGGGATAGCAATAAAATTGGGATTTTAATTCCCTACTTTATATGCCGGAATTTTGATTGCCTTGCCTAAATTATTATTATTTTTTTAACCAAACGTACATATTTAATTTTTGGCAGTAGGGTTCTCTATTTGGATGGCATTGTCCCTACATCGTTATGAATTTGGATTGCATTCCGGATTTTTAAAATAGATTTTTCATTACGTTGCTATAAGATTGAAGGGTTTAAATCTGAGTTAATGACCAATATGGTCTTGTATCAATAATAAAGTAGAGACTTTTCGATCTTAAAGTTAATGGTTCGATCCCTTGAATCTTGCATATGTGGGTAATATTATGTTGAATCGCAGTTTATATTTTACTTCACAATAATGTATTTATATTTTATAATTATCGATGAAAATTGAGTAAACAAAAAAAAAAAGGAAGAAAATTCTAGATAACTCAAATCAAATATATTTAATGTTGGTGCAAATAATTGAAAAAAAAATCTAAATTAAAGTTTTTTTTGAAAATAAGTCGAAGAGATTTAGAGAGTGTTTGGCTAAGTTTATAAACTCTTCAAAATATCTTATAAGATGTTTGAGAACTTATAAGCGTCTAAAATTTGTTTGGTAATTTTTTAAGTAAAGGAGCTTATAAGCTATAAAAATAAGCTATTAGGAGCTTATAAGCTCCAAAAGAAAAAAAGTAAGGTACCCCCAACTTTTTTTTGAAACAGTTTATAAGCTGTCCAATATCAAAATATGAAATGATATAAATATCTTTATTTTTTTCAATGAAACATTTCCACTATCTCCAAAAAATATTTATTTACATAAATTAATTTTACATTATTATTTTTTATTATCATTTGATTTAAAGTAATATATAAGTTGTCATTTTTACCAAACAGAATCACAACTTATAAGCTCAAAAAATATATTATAAGCTACAAGATCTTATTTTATCCAAATACTTATAAGCTCTAAAAACATCTTATAAGCTATACGAGCTTATAAGCTCTTTAAAATAAACTTAGCGAAACACCCTCTTAAACTTAATTTTGATAGGTCTAAAATCCTCCAATCAAACTCAATTTCCATGAAAAAAAACTACTTTCTTTAAACAAATAATTATATTTTATTTTCACACTCTGAATTGACATAATTATGAATTATGAATTGTCCAATAAATATCTTAAGACCCGTTGGAAAATGGCCCACGGCTCACAACTCAAGTTTCTGTCGTCTTATGTACGAATAAACAAGCTGCACTGGCACCTCTAACGTTCATTTTTTTGTTGTCTAAAAATGGATTTTCACTTGTTCCATCATCACCCATGTCCGCTGAAATTACACCAATTGTGTGAATGCGTTTTACTTTTTATTGGTCCTCATGCAATGATTTAAATGAAGAACCAACAAGGTAGGCCACCAAGAATCTAACATTATATGCTATAAATATAATTTTTGTGGTTAAAATAGTAAATTGCAAAAATATTTCTCCTTTCCTAATAAGGAATAAAATTTATATTTTTTTTACTAAAGATATATTGCCATGGTTAAAATATGTCGGATTCTTTACTACCCTTGTTCGCATAAGTCGTTGTAATAAATCAGATTTGTACAGGGAAATTATGTCGTAAATTGTTAAAAACTAATGCTACTGCACAAAAACATGCTCAAGTATTTTCCGATATTGGAAGATATTCGATGTGGTTTCCTAACTAAAAATTTGTAGCCGTCGCGTAATATATATATTTTTTTTGTTATTTTTCGTTGGCAGAAATTATGGTAATTTTGTTACTGCACTCCATCGACGCACCAATCGATCAAATTATATTTCTCATCAAACCAAATATCGTGGAAAGTAAATTACACGCCTTTTGCATGTTTACACAAACAAATAATCACAAATAATTAATAACACAATCTATATTTAAAGAACGAGAATACAAATTTCAAATTTCAAGGATTATTGTTGATTTAATTCCTTCATTTATTTGTTAAAATCCTCTTAACTTGAATGGCTAAAGTGATTAATTATCTTCTACTCTACCGTTAAAAGTGATATTTGTTTAATTATTAAAAAAAATGAATTGAATTTAGTGTAAAAACTAAAAACTACTTAAAGTTAATTCCTTCTTTTGATGAACCACTCAAAGTTAATCAAACCTATACATAAATTACCAAAACACACACACACACACACACACACAAAAATAAACTGCATCACCCCACCCCCATCCCCCGACCCCCACTCAGCCTCATTCTTTTTCCCACTAACCAGAAACTACTAACGACTAGGTCTCCACTCAACCCATATTTTCTCGCTCCAAAACGCAAATCTCTGTCTCTAGAGTCTATATAAACACCAATTCACCAATCACAATCTCTGAACCTCCCGTAAAACCTCCCCAGTCTCCAATGCTCTGTTCTTCAAAAACTCAGAGCATGGAACATCATAAAAATTTATCCCACTTTCTCTTTACATTCTGTTTCCTTTTCTCTCTGCAATCCGTTTTCTCCGATGCCGCCGTCGGCACCGTCGGGATAAACTACGGCCGCATTGCAGACAACCTCCCATCTCCGGCGAAGGTGGTACAACTCCTCAAAACGCATGGTATCACCAAAGTCAAGCTTTACGACACCGACTCTACCGTCCTCACCGCCTTCTCCGGCTCCGGGATCTCTGTCACCGTCGCGCTCCCCAACGAACAGCTCTCCTCCGCCGCCGCCGCAGAATCGTTTACCGACACGTGGGTCCAATCCAACATCCTTCCCTACCACCCCAAGACTGAGATCGAAGCCATCGCCGTCGGCAATGAGGTCTTCGTCGATCCCAATAACACCACAAAATACCTCGTCGCCGCCATGAAAAACGTCTATGCATCCCTCACCAAATACGGCGTCGCTTCGTCCATCAAAATCTCCTCCCCTGTTGCCCTAAGCGCACTCCAATCATCATACCCCTCGTCCTCCGGTTCGTTCAAGCCGGATCTCGAACCGGTCATTAAACCGATGCTGTATTTCCTGAAACAAACCGGGTCCTACCTCATGGTGAACGCCTACCCTTTTTTCGCCTACGAGGACAACACAGACACCATCTCATTGGACTACGCCGTTTTCCGAAATAACACCGGCAACGTGGATTCGAACAACGGGCTCGTTTACAAGAGCTTGTTGGACGCCCAAATCGACGCCGTTTATGCGGCAATGGCCGCGTTAGGGTTCAACAACGTGAGCATGGTGGTCTCCGAAACCGGCTGGCCGTCGAAGGGCGACGAGAACGAGGTCGGGGCCAGCGCCGCGAACGCGGCGGCGTATAACGGGAACCTGGTTCGCAGAGTTCTCACCGGCGGCGGGACCCCCCTGCGGCCCGATTGGCCAGTCAGCGTCTATTTATTCGCGCTTTTCAACGAAAACCAAAAGCCTGGGCCCACGTCCGAGAGGAACTACGGGCTTTTCTACCCGAACGAGCAGAAAGTGTACGATATCCCGCTCACGGTGGCGGGTCTCTCCGCTTCGTCGCCGAGCTTGAACAACGGGAGCAAGGCCGAGGTGACGGCGGCGGCGCCCGAGTCGGGGCAGACGTGGTGCGTGGCGAATGAGAATGCAGGGGAGGAGAAATTGCAGGCGGCCCTTTATTATGCTTGTGGTGAGGGAGGGGCTGATTGCCGTCCGATTCAGCCTGGTGCCACGTGTTACAATCCGAACACGGTGGCCGCACACGCATCGTATGCGTTCAATAGCTACTATCAGAAGCATAGTCGCGGGGCTGGCACGTGCTATTTTGGGGGTGCTGCTTATGTAGTCACACAGGCTCCACGTAAGCGTTTTATTTTTTGTTTTTTGAATTTTATTTATATTTTATTATTTGTTGATATATATTTTATCATTGGTTTCACTAAAATCTTAGGAAGTAAAATAAAACAAAACATGATTAACACATTAGTTAATTGGCGACCTCTATTACTTTTTCTTTGTTTTTTGTAAGAATCAGAATTTAAAATTTGTTTAATTGCCGACCTCTATTGAAAGGGTTTGACATCTTGCACCTGTAATAAATTAGTCATGAATTATAGATACAGTAGTTGATTTATTCCTTTTTTTTTTCAATAGTGAGGAACTAATTTGTCACCTATTCCTCCAACAAAGAGTTGATTTGTTATATCGTTTATCCTTTAAAACGTTCAAAGTTTAATTTATATTTTATGTCGGGTGCAAAGTGAAATTAATTCTTTATAAAAAAAAATCATGCTTTATAATTAAAATGATTAGTTCCCAATTGATCTTTAATGTTCAACAAATATCACTTTAAGTTTGATATTTTTTTAATATAAGAATCTGATACAGTAGTTTAACTACCCTATATATATATATATATATATATATATATATATAGAGAGAGAGAGAGAGAGAGAGAGAGAGATGGTATGTAAACATGTCTGTATTGATACAGACGATATGGATAAGATAAGAGTGAGAAATGATGAATACTTGGCGTGATTAATGTCACAATCATTTAATAATTTTCTAATGTCGTATTTTTATTCCATATAAAGAATTACAAACAATCTCAATTAATGGAATATGAAATTTGTTTTCGTTGTTACGAGATAGTTATTCTGTTACCGAGTCCGAGTTCCTTCAACTATTATAATTGAAAGAGCACTTTTCTTCTTATGCTTTATGCCTTTGGCACACCCTTGGGTATATGTATATATACACTGTTGGATTGAACATGATAATGTTATTATTTTATCTTTGGACATCATCACGTATAGATTCAATGACCAATACATCACTTAAGTATATATCCAAATTGGTAGCATTTCATGTTTCCTAGACTTGTATGGGTTAACAAATTTAACAATAATAAATTGCTAAAAAGTGTGATTAACAGTTTAATATAGCTTTCATTAGCCGTAGACGAAATTAAACGCGGTTTCTCTTGAATTTTTTGCAGAGTTTGGTAGCTGCGAGTTTCCGACGGGCTATTGAGTGGATTAGCTAAACTGCTCACATTTTCTTGTAGCAGTTGGGATATTATTTAATCGTGATTTATAAGCTAGCTAGCTACTTATTTGTTTTATTAGTGTAGAGTAGATATATTGGTTTGGTTTTTATCTCTGTAATTAGCCTCTGTTTCCAACCTACTACTTCGATTCACATTCTGTATACTATTCATGCAAATATATTATTATTTATAAGATTTCTATCCTATCTTTTGTCGTCTACTTCTTTGATATCATAAGATTATTATTATAATGACCGAAAAAAAAAAGATGATTATTATTATTATTATTAAGAGTAGTAGTAGTAGCAGCAGTAGTAATAAATGTGTTATCTTACAATATCTTATAGGCTTGTAAAATCTTAGTTTTGGCCTTAAATTTTGATAAAGTGACAATTTAAAACCAAAATGATTGGACACCCAATTTTCTATACAGTGCTCGTATGAAAAATTAATTAATTTATTTTTGCGGAATAACTTATTACATACAATTTGACAATATTAATAATATATTACTAATAACAATTTTTATTATGTTATAATTATTAAATTATTTAATTTAATAGCATGTGGTTTAGTATAAATTGCCACTACTAAAAATTGATAACAAAGATTTATATACAAATTATCACTATTCATAATAAAGATTTTTAAGAAATATTTAGAATGTAACCAACCAATATATCAAACTTGAGATGAAAACGAATGTTAAAATTACCTTGTTAATCTTTCAAAATCTTCCTCAAATCAAAAAGAGAAAACTCCGTGCAAAAGAAAGATGAAAGTAATTAAAAAAGAGAGATTGGTAGGATAAGGGAAATATATATATATATATATATATATAGATGTTGGAGACATGAATTATTACATGCAATGTCAGCGGTATTTATGGGTTTGAAATTTATTGGGCCGGCTTTTTAGTTCATGTAATAGAATGAAATTTTTTTGTTGGGCTAGTGTGCATAGCTCATTCAATTGGGAGTTTGTTTGATGGTATCTGTAATGAGTTTTGATTGGTTTCTGTTTATTGGCCCGGTTAAGTAATTTTTTGAATTTATTTTGTAGTTTAGGAATTGTGAAATTTAATGGTGTACCGTACTGAAAAGTGCAATGGGAATGAGGAAAAAATAGGGCAAATATGCAGTTCCGATCTTCTGTTATATAATCGTGTTACATCTTCTACTACACTCATCACTACACGCATTTTTTTCTTTTCTTATCTCGATAGGTCGCCAATACACATAGTTGTATTTACGAGTGTAACAAAAGTTGTAATACGATTATGTAAGAGAAGATCCGAACTGGGAAAATATGTATATATCAGGGTATATTTGTGAATGGGTTAATTTATTATGACGTTTTGAACGTGAGAACGTTATAATTTAAGATTTGTTTCTGTAAGTGAAGTTGTGATTAGCAAATGAAATAAGTAATTAGGACGATAATTAAATACAAACATCCAATAAACAAAGAAAAGTTAACATTAGTATTAACCCCACAACGTCTTGTCAAGGTGGATGTGTGCTACCAACCAAAAAAACGATGACGTAATAGGCTTTCTTGAACAAAATACTAAACTGATTAAACCAAAGAAAGACAAGGATGACGATCTTCGTCAGAGCGCAAAGCAAAATACTAAACTGATTATACAATTGCGCCTACACGTCAAAACGCAACATCATGTGGGGTAGTAACAGTGGGAATTGGACAGTCCTTTCCATTGCCAGTTTGTAAGAGCTGCATGTTCTTAGCGTTCCAGGCAATCCACCCGCCGCCAACGCCATTGCTAGGCTCAAGTACTTTTGCATGCGTGTCAAAACGAACTCGACGTAATTAAGATGCTGCTGCCGTTGAAGGTACGGTTTGCAGTATTGATGACGATGAGAATGTTCTGGAGCATGCATTTGGACCAGTGATCTCGTGCGAACAATCAAGTCCGATATCGGTGTGTTATAAAGGTTGCACAGAAGAACACTTAAAAGTAGAGGAGTTGATAACAGCAGCATTCGTAGCAGGGTTAATAACAGAGTGATTGTCAGTGGAAGATTGGTAGGGGTGCATTATAAGTTTAAATTGCACTACTCCTTGTTGACCAAGAACGTTTTGCTCTTGGCCCAGTCGGACTATCATGTTCGGAAGTAGAGCTCCGGTTTTGTAAAGGTGAGGAACTGAATGTTGTTGCTGAATGAGAAACTCACACCGGCTCAGCTGGGCAATTTCACACTGACTGTGTTCGCCTGGTTCTATATGGCGTGGAAGTGATGTTAAGGTCTCAGAAATGACAATTGGCGGACTGCTGAAGAGAAGGTGAAAGTTAGCCATAGCAAATTCAGTACAAAAAAAAAAAACAGGAATTTCGGCAGAATATTCCTCCCAAAAATTTCGGCAAAATTTTTAAAAAATAAAAAAATTATGTTTTTGTAAAAAAAAATTTGTGGAATTTCAGCCGAAATTTCTGCCAAAAATTTAAAAAAATAAAAATTTCAATTTTTCAGAGGAATTTTCCATTGAAAATTTAAAATTAAAAAAAATCTTAATTTTTCAAATTTCAGCAAAGTTTCAATGGAAAATCCTGCAAAAAATTTTAAAAAATTAAAAAAAATTAATTTTTCAATTTTTGGTGGAATTTTCTGTCAAAAATTCAAAAATAAATATTTTATATTTTTTAATTTTTGATAGAATTTCGATAGAAAATTCCGTTGAAATTTTTAAAAAATTAAAAAAATATTAATTTTTAAAATTTCGGCCGAATTTTTTGCCGAAATTTAAAAAATAAATAAAAATCTTAATTTTTTAAATTTCAGCAAAAAAATTAAAAAATATTATGTAATGTTTGTGTATATACATATGTATAGTTGGAGAAATATTTATATTAACCTTATTATTATTTTAATTATTTTATGTTGCATGTATAATATTTGTGTATATACATATATATACAATTTGGAAAATGTTTATATAAACTTTATTATTATTATTATTACTATTACTACTACTTCTAATTAGAAAAGAATGCAACGGTACATTATAAATTATAATAAATTAAAATAAATAATTTGATAATCTAACCTTAAGTTTAATGCAAGTAAGAGTAAATAATAATAAGTAATATTTCAAAAATTATTAAAGTGATAATTGTATACATATATGTTAAGTATAGAAAAAGAAAAAACATGACAACAAAGTGATGTTAGTCCAACAGCAAGAGACTTGTTTGCCAACCAAGATGTGAGAGTTAGACTTTCAGTGATTGCAAAATATGGATAAATTTCGGCATGTGTGGGCTATAAATATATGCTGTATACATGTGTGAGGGAGCGGTTGAGGTCCTGCGATTCTTAAATTCGGTAATTGAAATTCTATTTTAATAAAAAATAATTAAATTTTGGTGGAATAATTCGCCGAAATTACACCGAAAAATCTACGAAAATTACCGTTTTTTCTTGTAGTAAAGGGTTGCTCGTCCAGAAATTTGACCGCATGATCAGTGACAGGTTACAAAGTTGAAAGTGGCGAAGGATTTTGCACAGTCGGTGTAGGTGCATGCGCTTGAGTTTTAGCGGGAACAGTAATTGACGGCAGAACATGAACATCTGTTGGAGCACGAGAACTTTGAACACCATTGGCGTTCCTTCTCATTAGAGTTCCACCCCTTGGTGAAGTAGGGGGTTTATTGCTTGATGGTACACTTGAAGACCGAGCAATAGGTCGATATTGTTGAAGTGGTGTGACTCGGTGACCATTCATGTCGGAAGAACGATTCTTTCTTGCATTTCGGCGGAGAAGAAAGCTAGGAGCCATGAGATAATGTTGTTATGAGAAAAATAAAAGTGTGAATATGAGTGACGAAGTAACTATTAGTGGGGGGTTTTTCTTTCATGAACCGGGTATTTACACGCTGCGGTCCATATTTAACTACGTATTATATATCAACTTTTTTATAAAATACATATAACATGTGGCTGAATCTGGACCGCAGAGTGCATAAATGGAGCCCATACATACAATTCATATAAGAATTTTTCCTATTAGTGGAGCGTCTACATAGGCACGCAGATATAGAGGGTGCAATAGAAAGTTTGTAGGTTTGAAAAAATATGGTAAAGTAGTAATTGTTGGTAGCTTGTTAAGTTTAAACTTCTTTTATGTACAAGCATTGCTGATTCTTTTTGTTTCATGTGGGTACTTGTGATAAAAATGGTTGCTCATTGCGAGAAAGTAAATTAACATACATAGGTTTACGTGAAGGTCAGCAGTGGCTTTGTTAATTTTTTTTTTTTTAATTATAAACTGTCTCAACTTTAGAAGAAAATATATATATGTATTAATGCTATGAGAAAAATGTATTTGTAAAAATAATGAGGAAAAACGTCGACGCGGCGTCATAATTTCTGTGGGAATGTTAAATTTATTTTCTAGTATCTAATTTTGGATCAGATCGTAAAACGATGCGGCATTGTTGTACATTATTCCATGATGCAGTGCGTTTGAAGAATACAATGCACGGATTATGAGCCAATGCTCTTATTAAAAGAGAAACAACATATAGTTCAATATCGTGTTACTCAAAAACACTGAGACCAGTTTGCTCTGATGTATCCAAAAAAAAGAGAGCTGCAATCTTCTTGGAGTAACGACTTCGGTTGTCAACGGGTCAAGCTTATGACTTACTTGGCCATTGACCTTGACAATATATGCACCATATGTGTTTTGACAATACTGAGGATCAGTTTTCATGCCGATTGACGTCAACGAGAAACTGTTATTGTATGTGCGGCAACATCGACGAAAGCGATGACCAAAATCAGACATGTCAACGGCAAACAGATGGTATAATATCAGGAATTTCGCCAGTGGTAGTTGGCCTCAAATTAATTATTGTTTCGTAGAAGAACTCGAGCAAGGGGTAACATTCAACGTAGGAGTAGAGGAAGTACCGCCATTAGTGAAACACGCACTTGAAACAACATTTTTGCAAAAAGTATGCAACCCACGTAAATTAATATCATTTGTCAACTCGCTGGACGGGGAAGCATTAGAAAAGTAATAAGATGACTCGGGAAAATGGCCGCGCAGCTCAGGCGAGCAATCGTCCTTATAAGGCAGAACGCTAGACGGGCTTGAAGAAAGAGGTTGGCATAGTTGAAGGCGAAAACAAACATTTGTTTGTTGAGCCATCATGAAAGACAAGCAAGTGCAACCTCTCAGATGCACAATGCCACGCTCGGTGATGTTCTTCTTTGGTCTGCTCCATTGTAGGGAGCAATTGCACGATGGAGGCCTTTCTAATGACGATCCACTTCAAAACCTAGGGACAACGGCAACAAGCGGCATATCAACTCTAAAATAATCAATATATGTGTATAGCGTCGGCACCCTTACCAACCCAATATACCTACATATCTCCCTTGCAGTAAAAGGGTATGTCAACTGTTAGAAACGCATACGCGAAATGAGCATCACAAATCGAGTATCGTAAAAATGCTCGTAGAAACTGCTAAATGTATACGCGAAATGCATGCATCGTAGAAAAATGCTCCTCTATTGCATAATTATGCTATATCTTCTATTACATTTATCAATACACGCCACGTATATTGGACGGTTTAGATAATAAAAGAGAATATTTATATTTTTTTTTTCATATCATCAATTTAAGTACAAATTAATGAGTTAATCATATAATTCCCTATAATTGCGATAATAAATCAAAAGTCCTCCTCCACTTCAAAACTACGGATCCTTTTGTAATGATTACTAGAATATGAAGTTCAGAATCAGTTGAATTTGCTAAAAAAAAATTAACCATCGAATGATGCGTAGCTTCAAACGAGTTAGTCATATGCGGCAACGTCGATTAAACCCACAACCTTAATTTAAGAATCGGAGGAAAAAATGGAAGTAGATCAAAAGAACAAAGGCCCAATTCAGTTTTTAAACCCAGGCCCAACCATATATGGCCCTTTTACACGTAACCCCGCCCACTCTTTTTTCGGTTCGTTTATGGGGAATAGTTGCCTGATAGGTTGATGTTAGTATTAATCATATAGATTGAAATTTGAATATTCATAAATTAATTCAGGTTTTGCTTTTGAATTAGCAGGTTTAGGGCTCTCAATGAGCGAATATAAAAATTTTGGATTCAATAAGCTTTCTTAATATTCTAATTCGACTCGAATTCTATAGATTTTACATTCAGTAATACTGAATTCAAATCTGATAAAAAGTCTGAAATCCTATAAGAAAATCTGATCTTATTAACATTCAAAAAAATTGAAACTTTAAAATTAAATAACACATAAAAAATTTATTTTTTATGTAAAAATAAAATTTTAAATAATTAGAAAATAATTTTAGAATATGCATAAAAAGTATATATCATTTTGTTAAAAATATTACTTTGAAAAATAAAAATAGTGTATTATTAATTATTATGGTTTATAGATTGTATCCTATTCAACCCTCTTTACTAACATTATATACACTAGTTTAATAGACACACTCAATGTGTATGCAGAAAAACAAAAAATGAAAGCTAAATATAACTAAATAGTTAATGTTTCAGTAGCATAAAATTAAATTTTATTAAATTCTCTATAATATATATCTGTCTAAGCCATTTTTTATTATTTACACTCTCTTTCTAATTTTCATAATATGTATATTAAATTTAGATAAAAAAAATTAATTTAAAATGAAATTTAGATATATATATATATATATATATTATTGATATTATTTGATCTCAATGCTAAATAAACATATTAGATGTCAATCCTTTAGCTACGGCAGATTTATTTTGTTTTTTTTATACAATCTATTCAAATATTTTATAAATGTCAATCGAAATACCATACACATACTCACTTTAAGGGGGAAAAAAAAAAGAGGAAAAGAGGTTCAAACCCGAAATGTTAATAGTACTAAATTCACCTTTAGCTACGGTAGATTAGCAAGTAGTAATTACTAAAACTTTTTTCCCCCTTTTTTCTTTGTTTGATGGACAATTGTTAAAACATTTAGCAATGTCATTTTATGAGAATAAAAATTCTTAAAGTTTGATTTCAATTTCAAAAGTCCCTGAGCTAATTTTTAATTGACTTCAGTCTCATCTATCAATTCATCCTCCGGTAAGTATTTTCGGCAATAAAATACAAATTGACCAAAATAATATTAAAAGTACCTATTTACATAAATTTAAAAAAAAAAAAAAAAAGATCAAGCTCATCCCTAATGTTTCAAAATAAAAGTAAAATAGTCCATCAATTTTGATGAGAAATATTTAATAGTCCATCGAATTTGATGAGAAATATTGTAACACTAAAAATATTCTTGATCACTTAAGTGGCTCAAAATGTAACTCAACCAAAACTGTGCAACTTCATTACATTAAAAACATTCTCCAACACCTATTAAATCACATTTTGTAATAATATTATTATTTTAGTATTTTGCAATAAAAAATTATTTAATAATACCCTAAAATGTCACAATATTATTAAGTGGTTTTTGATGATTATTAATGAATATACAATTATCAATTGAACACCCAACAACAAACATGCAAGAAGAAATACTATTTCGCACTCGCTCATTATTGAAAGGCCCTGTAATTTGGATGGAAAAGTCGTCAGATGATGAACACATGGATAAAATTGAAGTTAATTAAAAATGAAAAAACTATTTTAAAATTAAAAACAAATCTTAGGAATTAAAATAAATTTTACCCCATTTTGTGACGATTAATAAATGTTGGAGAAGTCCTGTCAAAAAAAAAAAAAAAAAAAAAGTGAGAGAAGTTGAGAAAACAAAGAAATTTAAAGTGAAGGAAACTTGAAGGCACGGAATCGAATTCAGCCACAGAAAATCGTTAATTAGAAAAATTTTAAAAAATAAAAACTGATCAATAATGAATGTTTTTTTTTTCCTTTTCAAGGAAGGTCAGCAATGAAGTTGGAATATTGGAAAATAAATAAACCACAATTGGCTGGCTGATGTACCACGCGTTACTCAAATGATGATTTATTTTATGTGGTCTCACAGTACCACAAGCTGTTTGAGTCGTCTTTACAAACATCGCTCAATTGGGACCTCCCTACCACCGTAGGGCTTAGAGCCTTAGACGGTTCCCGGTAGGGAATTTGAGTTGAAACTCGTTACGAAGATTGTAAGTAGGTCGAATTTGGATCAAATTTGAGAAAATTGAATTCGAATTTGATTCAAATTTTATGAAATTTTTTGTTTATTTTCACTGAATTCAAATTTGATAAAAATTCAAACTTCAATTCGAATAAGAATTTAAAAAATGGAAACTCATTTTCATCCCCAGAGAAATTTGTCGTTCTCCAGGAGCAATCAAAAATAAAAAAAAGAAGGACATTCCACACA
Organism: Petrea volubilis; assembly: GCA_026212405.1. Taxonomy (NCBI): domain Eukaryota; kingdom Viridiplantae; phylum Streptophyta; class Magnoliopsida; order Lamiales; family Verbenaceae; genus Petrea; species Petrea volubilis. Next base: position 17,239,901 of record CM047881.1, read on the forward strand.
AATTTCAACACCAACATTATACAAACAAGATTTTGTCAATATAAACACGATTTTAAAGAGTAAACTAAAATTAAATCTTATTTGTCATCTATCGAGCATCTAAATCAACTAAATTGTGCCGTCAAGCTGAACAAACACGAAAATTATTAATTCCAATCTTTTATAATAATTTCTCTTTTTTGTTTCATTATAACTTTTTCTTTTGCTAATCTTTATCATTTACTAATACACGGCTATTTATTCTACTAGCATTAAATCCGTGCTTGCATGGAATCTTAAAGACGCTACCATTGTCTTGAAAAAGAAAATGTGAAATAATTTTGAGTAAATTAAAATTCCCAAAACTCTATGGGAATCATAAAACATAGCATAGGAAAAAAAAGAAAAAAAAAGAGAAAATATTATGTCAAAAACAACAGAAAAATGAGTCATACTTGACTTAAAAATAGATAGAGCATGAGCACATTAATTGTGTGCTCATCGTTAAAAATGCTTTAAAGTGTGTAAAATTCTGTAAATGATTTAGAATATTCAAAAGATAAACGATTGTGCATATTAAGAATAATAGTAAGTAATGTATATGGTATAGCTCATCTTTACAATTTACTTGAATCGATGGACAAAGCTTTAAAAAATATATGTTAATGGAGCAAATTTATATGAATTTTTTTTAATAGAATTCAAGTTATATATATATATATATATGTGTGTGTGTGTGTGTGTGTGTGCATGCGCACGTGTAATTATGCATAGAAAACATAATAATTAAATGATTGGTTTATTAAAAAATTCTAAGTAATCGAAATCTGAAACAACCTATACATATGTAAGCAAAAAATAAAAGTTAATGACTAATATTCTAAAATTATAAATATCAAAGACTCAAACAAATTATATAAGTATTAAAATTGGCGAATATTTTCAATCTTCCAAAATGATTTAAAAATAAATAAATAGAGAGTTTAAACATAACGAAACAAAGAATCGTTTAGAATATCGAATATGGATAATATCAACATTGATGTGCCATGGAATTGAAATGACTAATGATAGCAATTTCATGTTATTGCTTGTACTATGAAAGTTATGTTTAGCATATTGTAAATAAGATGTGTCTAAGATAGGAAAAGATTCGGAAAAGAAGTTTTGTGATTGATTGAAGGTTGTCAAGTATTTTAGTCCTGGCAAATGAATACTTCTAAATTTGCAAAACCAACCTAGAGAAGTAATGCCATAGTGGTTCTCAATTACTAACCCTTTGTGAGTTTGAAGTTTTGCGAAGACCCAAACTTGTTCATCCCTTTTCAGAATATAAAAGCTTTGTAAATTTAGTCCATCCCTCAACTTTTTCTACTACAATCAAATTTATCTCAACGTGTTTCATACCTAACATGGCATGAATAACATCATTTTCATTTGAGCCACCTTGCATAATTTTTTATGTAAAGCGACTCATTGAAGCAATCCATATTCTTGTGCTTACTGATGTCATGTCCTCTTTTCTTGCCTAAAATGTGTACAGAAAAAGCTTGAAAATTAGTTAATCTTTCAAACTAAAGTGGCATGAACTATAACCAAACATTTAAATTCAAGTCAAGATGCTGTAAATTGAAGAGTCTCCATGTATCTTTGGGCAATTCAAGAAGTTGATGCACATTTTAAGTTTTAATCTTTGCAAGGCCATCGAGTTTTCACATGTATTCCGATGATTTATTAAAATGAACATGACTCAAATATAACACCCGAAAGAAATGCAAATTTTAAAACAATTGAGAACAAACTTGTCAATCTATTGGCAACATTATTACTCATCATCAAGATAGTCCAATTGGTTGGGTTTTATCATAAAGTAAACTGAAACGATGAGCATTACCTAATAATCGAGAGCAATTTGGCATTCTATGTTTCACGTGGAAACATATATCTCGAGAGAACAATAGAGCCATATCATGAATAAGATCGTGAATTTTGTAGACCAATAGATCTAAATATTTTTACATTGTTGGAAGAAACATTTTGAGCATAGATCATTGAACTAGTTGCTACTCAACTCTTCCAATCTTCTGGCTCCCTCCAATCTTCTTGTTCCCAATAGAATATCTCAATTCTTCCAATCTTCTGGCTCCCTTTAGTTGAGAATATCCCTTTATCATCTATAAAAATACAAGTGCATCCAACCCAAACTCATGATTTTGGGGAAGATGGAAAAATGACCTAAACATTTCTATGTGATCCTAACTACATCAAAGTCTATAGCGATAGAAACACATATTCTCCACCCGAAACTGTTTTTCCAACAGTTTGTACTAGCTACACGAAAGATAATTTAAAGGAAGATTTTTAAAATTGATTCCCTTCTTTTATAAAAAAAAAAAGTATTATTAAAAATAAATATTCAATGTTTTTATTATGGTTATCCTCTACAAAAAATTTTTCATATTCTAAAATTACTTCATGATATTGACATTGTTGGAAATGTTTTTCCAACAACTGTAATAGCTACACGAAAAATAATTTAAAAGAAGATTTTTGAAGTCCATTCCCTCTATTATATAACAAGTATTATTAAAATTAATACTCAGCATTTTCATTATAGTTATCCCTTACAATTTTTTCATATTCTAAAAAACACATCATATTCACATCGTTGGAAATGTTTTTCCAACAATTGTTATCGTCGGAAATGTTTTTCCAACAGTGGTAATATCTACACATAAAATAAGTTAAGGAAAGATTTTTTAAACTGATTTCCCTCTTTAACAACTTGAGGCACTCCTTTAAACTTTTTTGCTATTTGTCTGCCGATTAACTCCATATTTTGAATTGCGTCCATATTAATGACAACTCTTTGTCTTAAAAAAATCCAACAATCATCATTTGGCAAAATCTCCAACTTATATAATTTTAAAAAGTTGGAAATTGACAAAACTTGACTGCTTCTCATAGTCACAATTACTTTGCTCCCTTTAGAACGGAACCTACAAAGTTGAACGAATAATGTCTTAGTAAACACATAAATCGTTTCTTTATAACCAATAGAAACTTTTCCCTGTCTCTCTCTCTTAATAATTTATATGCACCAACTATCCTCTGAAAAAATCTCCTTGTCTGCCCCCATCCTCTCTCTCTCACACACACACACACACAAATAAGAATGTAAAAATGAATAAGTAATAATTTAAAATAAAAATAGATATGAAGATAAGAAAAATTGAAGTATTATGTAATGCCATCCGATTAGTTATAATTTCAAAAATATTTTAAAAGTAAGTGTGAACGTAATGTCATTTACAATAAATTTCTCCTCAAAAACTAATAAAAACATTCAATTAAAACTTATGTAGGTCAAACTTAATTTTTTTTAAATATAATATGTCATATACGCATATTACCAAATTAAATTATAAAGGATGAAAATAATTCAAATGTGGACACAATATCATTTAAAATATATATTTTTTCTCTAACCAATACATACATATATATATATATATATATATATATATATGAGAAATTTGCCTTTTTATGTCTATCATTTCTTTGTGTATGGTTTAACGCTACATTAAATTAGTTTTATTGCGTAATGTCTCTTTCTAGATTGTCGTCAAGTTTTTTGGGTATTAAATTGCCGGCATATCTAATTTATTTATTGTTCTTTTTTATAAGAATTTATTTGTTTTGCTTTATTGCGTTCTTTTGAATTTTATTATTTCACTTTGTGGTTCATTAGATAATAAACTTCTTAAATGTACATTACAGGTTGTTATAGTTACAAGTCAATATGTTTATTATTCCTACAATTTTAATAAAATTGTTAAATTTGATGGATTCTTTTTAATCGTTGACATTGATAATTTTTTTTTATCAAATAATTTTATTAGCTAATTGGATTTCTCATATTTTTTCTTCACCATTTTTCGAAATATTTGCTTTCAAGAAAATCTAAAAATTTAAATATAAATGCAATACTAATTATTTATTTTACATCTTAATTTTGTTTTATTCCTCCTTTTTCTCCTTTATTTGTTCTACAATTTGTTATTTTGTTTTGTGAGTCACTCTATTAATAATAATGAGAACAAAATACATTGATTTAAATAATAGTAAGCTACCACCATAGGGCTTAGAGCCTTAGACGGTTTCCGGTTGGTAATTTGAGTTGAAACTCGTTACGAGGCTTTTAAGTAGGTCGGATTTGAATCAAATTTGAGAAAATTGAATTCGAATTTGATTCAAATTTTATGGAATTTTATGTTTATTTTCACTGAATTCAAATTTGATAAAAATTCAAAATTCAATTCGAATAACAATTTAAAAAATTGAAACTCACTTTCATCCCCAGATAAATTTGTCGTTCTTCCGGAGCAATAAAAAAAAAAAAAAGGACATTCCACACAAATTTCAACACCAACATTATACAAACAAGATTTTGTCAATGTAAACACGATTTTAAAGAGTAACTAAAATTAAATTTCATTTGTCACATTTGTCATCTATATGAGTATCTAAATCAACTGAATTGTGCCGTCAAGCTGAAAAAACACGAAAATTATTAATTCCAATCTTTTATAATAATTTCTCTTTTTTGTTTCATTATAACTTTTTCTTTTGCTAATCTTTATCATTTACTAATACACGTCTATTTATTATACTAGCATTAAATCCGTGCTTGCATGGAATCTTAAAGACGCTACCATTGTCTTGAAAAAGGAAATGTGAAATTGTTTTGAGTAAATTAAAATTCCCAAAACTCTATGGGAATCATAAAACATAGAATAGGAAAAAAAAGAAAAGAAAAGAGAAAATATTATGTCAAAAACAACAGAAAAATGAGTCATACTTGACTCAAAATTAGATAGAGCATGAGAACATTAATTGTGTGCTCATCGTTAAAAATGCTTCAAAATGTGTAAAATTTTGTAAATGATTTAGAATATTCAAAAGATGAACGACTGCGCATGTTAAGAATAATAGTAATGTATATGGTATAGCTTATCTTTACAATTTACTTGAATCGATGGACAAAGCTTTAAAAAATATATGTTAATGGAGCAAATTTATATGAATTTTTTTTAATAGAATTCAAATTATATATATGTGTGTGCATGCGCACGTGTAATTATGCATAGAAAACATAATAATTAAATGATTGGTTTATTAAAAAATTATAAATAATTGAAAACTGAAACAACCTAGACATATGTAAGCAAAAAATAAAAGTTAATGACTAATATTCTAAAATTATAAATATCAAAGACTCAAACAAATTATATAAGTATTAAAATTAGCGAATATTTTCAGTCTTCCAAAATGATTTAAAAATAAATAAATAGAGAGTTTAAACATAACGAAACAAAGAATCGTTTAGAATATTGAATACAGATAATATCAACATTGACGTGCCATGGAATTGAAATGACTAATGATAGGAATTTCATTTTATTGCTTGTACTATGAAAGTTATGTTTAGCATATTGTAAATAAGATGTGTCTAAGATAGGAAAATATTCGGAAAAGAAGTTTTGTGATTGATTGAAGGTTGTCAAGTATTTTAGTCCTGGCAAATGAATACTTCTAAATTTGCAAAACCAACCTAGAGAAGTAACGCCATAGTAGTTCTCAATTACTAACCCTTTGTGAGTTTGAAGTTTTGCGAAGACCCAAACTTGTTCGTCCCTTTTTAGAATATAAAAGCTTTGTAAATTTACTCCATCCCTCAACTTTTTCTACTACAATCAAATTTATCTCAACGTGTCTTCATACCTAACATGGCACGAATAACATCATTTTCATTTGAGCCACCTTGCATAATTTTTTATGTAAAGCGATTCATTGAAGCAATCCATATTCTTGTGCTTACTGATGTCATGTCCTCTTTTCTTGCCTAAAATGTACACAGAAAAAGCTTGAAAATTAGTTAATCTTTCAAACTAAAGTGACATGAACTATAAACAAACATTTAAATTCAAGTCAAGATGCTGTAAGTTGAAGAGTCTCCATGTATCTTTGGGCAATTCAAGAAGTTGAAGCACAATCTAAGTTTTAATATTTGCAAGGCCATCGAGTTTTCACATGTATTCCGATGATTTATTAAAATGAACATGACTCAAATATAACACCCGAAAGAAATGCAAATTTTAAAACAATTGAGAACAAACTTGTCAATCTATTGGCAACATTATTACTCATCATCAAGACAGTCCAATTGGTTGTGTTTTATCATAAAGTAAACTGAAATGATAAGCATTACCTAATAATCGAGAGCAATTTGGCATACTATGTTTCACATGGAAACATATATCTCAAGAGAACAATCGAGCCATATCATGAATAAGATCGTGAATTTTGTAGACCAATAGATCTAAGTATTTTTACATTGTTGGAAGAAAAATTTTGAGCATAGATCATTGCACTAGTTGCTACTCAACTCTTCCAATCTTCTTGTTCCCAATAGAATATCTCAATTCTTCCAATCTTCTAGCTCCCATTAGTTGAGAATATCCCTTTATCATCTATAAAAATACAAGTGCCTCCACCCCAAACTCATGATTTTGGGGAAGATGGAAAAATGACCTAAACATTTCTATGTGATCCTAACTACATCAAAGTCTATAGCGAAAGAAACACATTCTCTCCACCCGAAACTATTTTTCCAACAGTTTGTACTAGCTACACAAAAGATAATTTAAAGGAAGATTTTTAAAATTGATTCCCCTCTTTTATTAAAAAAAAAGTATTATTAAAAATAAATATTCAATGTTTTTATTATGGTTATTCTCGACAATTTTTTTTTCATATTCTAAAATTACTTCATGATTTGACATTGTTGGAAATGTTTTTCCAACAACTATAATAGCTACACGAAAAATAATTTAAAAGAAGATTTTTGAAGTCCATTACCTCAATTATATAACAAGTATTATTAAAATTAATACTCAGCATTTTCATTATAGTTATCCTCTACAATTTTTTCATATTCTAAAAAACACATCATATTCACATCGTTGGAAATGTTTTTCCAACAGTTGTTATCGTCGGAAATATTTTTCCAACAGTGGTAGTAGCTACACATAAAATAAGTTAAAGAAAGATTTTTTAAACTGATTTCCCTCTTTAACAACTTGAGGCACTCCTTTAAACTTTTTTGCTATTTGTCTGCCGATTAACTCCATATTTTGATTTGCGTCCATATTAATAACAACTCTTTGTCTTAAAAAAAAGTCCAACAATCATTCGGCAAAATCTCCAACTTACATAATTTTAAAAAGTTGGAAATTGATAAAACTTGACTGCTTCTCATAGTCACAATTACTTTGCTCCCTTTAGAACAGAACCCACAAAGTCGAACGAATAATGGCTTAGTAAACACATAAATCGTTTCTTTACAAACAATAGAAACTTTTCACTGTCTCTCTCTCCTAATAATTTATATGCACCAACTATCCTCTGAAAAAATCTCCCTGTCTGCCCCCATCCTCTCTCTCTCTCTCTCTCACACACACACACACACAAATAAGAATATAAAAATGAATAAGTAATAATTTAAAATAAAAATAGATATAAAGATAAGAAAAATTGAAGTATTATGTAATGTCATTAGATTAGTTATAATTTCAAAAATATTTTAAAAGTAAGTGTGAACATAATGTCATTTACAATAAATTTCTCCTCAAAAACTAATAAAAACATTCAATTAAAACTTATGTAGGTCAAACTTAATTTTTTTTAAATACAATATGTCATATACGCATATTACCAAATTAAATTATGAAGGATGAAAATAATTCAAATGTGGACACAATATCATTTAAAATATATATTTTTTCTCTAACCAATACATATTTATATATGATATATCTGCCTTTTTATGTCTATCATTTATTTGTGTATGGTTTAACGCTACATTAAATTAGTTTTATTGTGTAATGTCTCTTTGTAGATTGTTGTCAAGTTTTTTGGGTATTAAATTGCCGGCATATCTAATTTATTTATTGCTCTTTTTTTATAAGAATTTATTTATTTTTCTTTATTGCGTTCTTTTGAATTTTATTATTTCACTTTGTGGTTCATTAGATAATAAACTTCTTAAATGTACATTACAGGTTGTTATAGTTACAAGTCAATACATTTATTATTCTTACAATTTTAATAAAATTGTTAAATTTGATGGATTCTTTTTAATCATTGACATTGATATTTTTTTTATCAAATAATTTTATTAGCTAATTGGATTTCTCATATTTTTTCTTCACCATTTTTTGAAATATTTTCTTTCAAGAAAATCTAAAAATTTAAATATAAACGCAATACTAATTATTTATTTTACATCTTAATTTTGTTTTATTCCTCCTTTTTCTCCTTTATTTGTTCTACAATTTGTTATTTCGTTTTGTGAGTCACTCTATTAATAATAATGAGAACAAATACATTGATTTAAATAATAGTAAGCTACAACATAAGTAAATGAAATATATTACTTTTTTCTTCTTAATTTCAACCGGTGTTGATATTAAGAGATATTAGAAGCTTCTTAGTCAATTTCAAAATAAGGTTGTTTTAGTGTTATTATACATGTATTATGTTAGAATATATGGTCTACGCTAAAAAATTAACATGAAATTTGAGAATAAATATATCTAAAATATTCAGATGTTCTTGTGGTAATATTAATGCATATTAACTTTTTCATCTACTCTATTAGTCAAAATATAATTTCTTTTCATATTTGTTATTTATTTACTTCTTATCTTATCTTTTATAAATTTAGAGGGTGTTTGGCTAAGTTATTCTAAAGAGTATATAAGTTCGTACAGCTTATAAGATATTTTTGGAACTTATAAGCTCCTATGTCTTATTTTATAAATAAGTTACTAAAGTGCTTAGATAAAATAAAATGCTATAAATTATAAGATGTTTTTTGAGCATATAAATTGTAATTCTATTTGGTAAAAATGAGAGCTTATAAAATTTTTTTTTAAGTGTAATGATGACCCCCCCAAAAAAAGTAAAATTTAATTTCATGTAAATAAATATTTTTCAAGATAATAAAGATGTAATATTGGAAAAAAAATAAAGATATTTATGATATTTTATTTTAAACATTAAAAAGCTTATAAGCTGTTTCAAAAATAAGTTGGAGAAAGCTTAATTTTTTTTTGAAACTTAAAAGCTCATAACAGATTTTTTTTTAATTTATAAGTTTCTTTATTTAAAAATTTGCCAAACACTTTCAATGCGCTTATAAGTTTTTGAACAGCTTATAAGATGTTTTAAGGAATTTATAAACTCAACCAAATACTCTCTTATAATAATTAAATTAAATATATATTCAAAGATTAATAATGATATTATACTTTTAAAATAACATCAAACGTAGCACAAATTCTACTCTAGTAATATATAATAAAAAAAATATTATGCAAAACGATTGCCAGAAAAAATCCAAACTAAACCACGATTAGTGGGGGTTCGAAAGATTTGACGGGCCGCATGCGTGCTCGCTTGGTAATATGGATAAAGTTAGGGAAATAAGGATTGGGAATTGAGTGGTGGTCCCCACGCGATAGTGGTCGGTGCCGGATTTAAATGCGCGTATCAACTTAAGTCGTCATACTATTATTCATTTATTATTTTTCCTTGGTTAATACGACACTGTTTTAACTTTTAAGTTTTATATCCTTAAGCTAAGTATTCGAATCAAACTGTCCTTGGGCCATATAGATTTGAATAGCTCCTCACAGGTTTGTAACTTTTGGTATTATAAATTCAATTTTACTTGGTTTTCTTATCGCTTCCAATAAAAGATAGTTTCGTACTATTTAAAATTAGGTGTAATTTTAATTAATTGTTATGTGTATTTAGATATATTTTTAGCCAATTTCAATAAATTATTTTCACTTGTAACCTAATTTATAAACTTGGTGCTGATCTTTCCCAATTTTCCTACTTGTGTGGTTTGTTTGGTAAGGAAGAAAATGAATGAAAGGAAGGGAAACGAGAAAAAAGAAATTGTTTCATTCGTGCGGTTACAGGTGAAAAAATAGGAGAAATGAAAAAAATTAGCAATGGCTCATCAATTTTTTTTAACTCCTAAAATAGTGCGGAGAACAAAAAGAAAAATATTACAACTATTTGTCTATTTTCTTTCAATCAATTTTCCTCTTATCCAAACAAAAATATGAAAAACTAAAATTTGCTCATTTTCTTTTCTTTTCCTTTTTTCGTTGCCTCTCATTTTCATTCATTTTCTTTCTTCTCTATTTTCTTTCATTTGCAAAACATGCTACTAGGGATTTATAGGAGAGAAATTCTATGAACATCAATCAGTTTTCTTTTCTTTTTTAAAGAAAAAAAAACTGTACTTTTTCATTTTTCTTTTTCCTTCACTTGTGATTACTGACTTTATTTAACATGTCATAAAGGTCAACTAAATGAAAAATGTATAGAAAATGGATACATATGTAGAGTAGATGCTACAATTAAATAACACAATTTTTTTCAAAAAAATTATTTTTTAAATCAAAAGGTGCAAATGGTTTCTTATATTAGTAAGAATTAATATTTATCATCATAAAATAGTTATTTATCACTTAAATAAAATACATCATTGCTATTGCATAGTATTTATTTAATTATTCAATATACACCTAACTTTTCAATAATTTAAAAAGTTCGATTCACCGTGAATGTAGGCATGTTTTTCAGTTTGATATTAATTTCTTCCTCTTATATACTAGTTTGTATTAAGTTGTTATTCGATAATAATTAGTTGTTATAGTTTTTTTATAATACATCATAATCCACACACGTATACATGCTAGGATTCAAACCCTAGCCATCATACTCTCCGCACCTCTAAGGAGGGGAATATGTCCATTAAACCAAAGAACCGAAACAATTAGTCGTAATAGTTTCTCTGTATTTAGAATATTATTATTATTATTATTTGAAGTGTGCATTTTATTCAATTACATCATAATTCAAAGTAAAAACTAAATTGTATCATCTTAATCAAACAAATAAACTATTATTAAGTAGAACAAATAAAATACTAATAAATTAGAAATAATACCTACAAATTTTAATAGAAAATCAAATCCAATACCTCATAGTAATAAATTATTAATATAATTGATTAATTATAATATATCAATTTAAAAAAAAAAGTTGTTGACTTATCTTTCAGCTAATCATTTTTTGGGGAAATCACTATTTATTGAGGTTTGCCAACTTTTGTTTGCTTTTAAGATATCTGTTTGGATAACTATCTGAAACTTTCTTTTGTGTGTGCATTTGTAAAACTGCTTTAATGTTTTGTGGATTCCAACAAGAAATTAGACCAGAAAAAATTTTATCCGAAAAGATCGAAACTAATAAATTATATGATAAATTTTTTTATCTTAATTGTTTTATTACATTTTTGTGTAATATTTTTTATTATATTTATCATCATTCACTCTATATATTGATAAGTGGTTAAAATTAGGGGGAAAATCTTACTTAACTAGAGATATTTTCTTATTAACCACATTGTGCAATAAAGGGGGAAGACAGGAAACCCATGTACATTGTGCGGATTAACCTATCGTTTTCTTTTTTCCTTCTCTTTTTGTGGGTTAAGGATTACCTACATGTTTCTTTTCCTTCCTTTTTTTTTTTTTTTTTGTTTGTTTTGATTCAAATGCTAATATTCATTAAACAATATAGTAAGTGCAGGAGGAAAATTTTTTACTCAACCCCAACTTGATTGCACTCAACCAATATGTAATAAGTGTTAATACACTTGTCATGTGATTAGTCACTTTTTCTAGACTGTACACCAATTACATAGCAAGTGTAAAATACTCGTCACATAATTAGTTCCAATTTAACTAAATCTAGTACCGGTAAAAATTTTCCATGTAGAGTAAAGTACCATAACACAATGCTTTGAAATAAATTATTGGTGTTTAGAGAACCACAATTAAGAGCGCAAAAGGAGTAATCCAAACAAACAAACAGAACACGATAAATTTGTCAGATTTCATAGCTCTAAGCAACCATGGAAAATTGAACTCCCTAATTGAGCGAATAAAAAATAAATAAATAGACATTACGAAAGGCTAAAGTCTATGTGGCGTTTATTAATATTCTATGGATTGAATTTATGAATAGAGCAATAGACTAATAGACTAATATTGGTTAGCGTTAGACAGCCGTTTAGCTTCTTTGTCTCTATCTTTGTTTGTTTGAGCGCAAATCGTGGTGTTTGTTTAATATTCCTACTCCTGTGTCCAGTTGCCGATTATGCGTTCACCACCAAACGGCGGTTGTACCAAAAGACGCCTACATCCAAACACGACACTCTTGACGAAACACCCCGGATAATTACATTTACCTCCCTCTAGAGATTGCTTAATTACAATAGTACCCAATTTTTATTTTTTATTTTTAAATGTGACAAAACATTACATTGAATAAATTAAGGGCAAATTACAAAAACCTCCTCTACAATTTGGCGAAATTACAAAAAAAACCCTCTAACTATTAAAAATTATCATTACCTTCTAACGTTTACATAAGTTAACAAAAAGTTCTTTCCAATAGGGTTCCGTTAGGTTTCCATCCAAAAAATTATGTACTTTTACCAAAATAGATTCATTCAATATTTTATTAATTTTTTGTCAAAATAGTATATTACAAACACCTACATGAGGTTTGCTGAAAATATATATATAAAAAAAAATCATCAAGTATCAAAATTTACAATGCATTTGCCTATCTAAAAAAAAAGCTCCTACCATTAGGGCTTTGCAACTGGGAGGAGAGAAAAAGATTAGTTTTTGCTCATCCAAAATTTCATGATTGATGCAATAGTCGAGATCCAGAAAAGGGTGTCAGTGCTAGACCGGCAACACCACCGACGAGCAAATCGATGATTGGAGGAATGAGAATCCCTTTAACCAACAACGAGGAGGCTTGGAAATAGTTATCTTTTATAAATCTAAAATTCTTGAAGTGAGGTACTTCCAGTAGTGTTGACATCATCGGATCAATATGAAGTTCGGAGGAAATGTGAGAATTGATAAGCGTTGATCAATAGTTAAACTAGGTTAAATGATATTGGCCAACTATTATTCTGGAGTTGGGAGTGAGACGATTCTTAATATATGTGTTTTATACATTTCTGACGTGGGAAGGCCATCCTTGTCACTAGCGGTGGTGTAGTTATAAATTCTAATACCTAATGTGGTCTAAAATTTCACCAAACCTCTTGGAGGTGTTTGTAAATAAAATATTAAGGGCAATTTTGGAATTTCCAATCCTCCGTTACCTATTACATCATTTCCGCAAACGTCAGGGGCTAATGGTAATTTTCAATAATTATGAAGTGTTTTGGTAATTTTGTCAAACCATAGGGGAAGTTTTTACAATTCGCCCATAAATTAAATATTCCTAAAGGTACCCGTTTTGATAAGGTTCCAGCAAAAAATTATTGAATTGACAGTTTGACCCCTATTTTGAAATTAGGCAAAAAATTTCAAAAAAAAATTGATTAATGAATGGTCTATTTTTGCCCCTTGGTCTTCACCATTTAAAAATATCACATTTAAAAAATTGATTAATGAATGGTCTGTTTTGCCCCTTGGCCTTCACCATTAAAAATATCACATTCCCATATCCCTTGTTCTCATACATTTGATAAAATTTCACACACACCACACTCACACACCACACAAACACGCGTCGGGATCGTCAAACTCAACGCCGGCTCATTCATCTCTTCACACTCTAGCAAAGCACTCAATCAATCTGATGAAAAGCCCCACCGTTTGGGTTTAATTGTGGAAAATGGCCGACAAACACCAACTCTCCATCGTGCCTTTCTTTCTGAATTCGCACATAATTGTCGGTCTTTTCCTAAAAAAATTTTCACCAATGCGTTGCGCGTTGCAATTGATTGAAAGCGCCTCCCGCCACCATCGATGCTGATTTTTTTGGCCACCAAAACGAGATGAGGCTACCGCCAATGGAATCATCTCGCCGAGTTGACCCATTTTCTATATATACTGATTTGCCCGATGTGGCGGAGAAATGGAGTTTCATGCTTATATGTGTATGTAGTGTTATATGCATATGCGTAAATGTACATGCGAGTTTGTGGGTTTTCCTTTTCTTCCACTCATTATAAGGAAAAACGGTATTTTTCGCAAATTTTTTGGTGGACAGATAAACTTTCGTCGCTTTCCAAATTTCGAGGGATTTTTTCCGTCGAATTATTTTTAGCAAATTTTTGGCAGAATTTTTACAAATATTTACCCTTCATCCACTACTGTTATAGAGTTTTTAACATAAACTATTAAATTTAAACATGTTTTTCTTACTTTACCCTTTTGGTTAGATTTTGACCAAATTTTACTAAAAATCATACAATTAGTTTAAGATGCACTCCCATATTTTGGTTGCCAAGAAGCTAAGATCAAATATTGGATGGATGATATAATGGAACATTTTTTGGTCAAATTTGATCAAATTTTTTACCAAAATGATAAAATAGGAAAAACATCTTTAAATTTCATGATTTTCATAAAAAAATCCTAAAGATAGTAGATGGAGGGTTAACATAGTGAAACGTTCACATACCTCAAAATTATCTAGGTAATTTTCAAAAATTGATGATTTAATTTGTAATTTGGGCAAATCTCGAGGTTGTTTAATGTGATTATTCCTAAAAAAATTTAGAATGTAATTTTTTGTACACAAAATTAGAGATCCTTCAAAACATGTAAATAATAGAAAAAGAAACTATAGATAAAAGAATTTTTAATCTAAATTAATGAAAAAAAACCTAAACAAAAAGAAGTTTAATATGACACTACAAAACAAAAGAGAAAAATCAAATAAAATCAGAAACGTAAAGAAGAGAGAGAGAGAGAGAGAGAGAGAGAGAGAGATAGAGAATATCTTACATTGAGTTAAGTGATTGGTCAGGCTCCGATCATCACTACAACCATGAACAAAGAATGAAATATAGAGGAGAAAAAAGAGGTTGATAAAAGAAAATATTAACAGTAAAAGAAAGTGCAAAAAATAAGATGTTAATAAAAAATACTTATATGTGCGAACATGAATAAAAAAACCAGAATAAATTCGAATAGAAAACTTAAGAAAACAATCTTAGAATGGTATATCAGATAAAAAAAAAAAAAAAAGTTAATAAAATTAGAGGTTCCTTCAAAACTTCGTGTTTATTAAGCATTTCATACATTACACAATGTAATAAAAAAAATAAAATAGTAATCACATCAGAGGAAATGAAGTCAAAATTTCATGTGTGGAAAAGCCCCAAGAATGCTAAACCTTTGAATTTTTTTAATTAATTTATGGAGTGATTTGAAAATTTTAATCGTAGAGTCACTAACTCAAAATGTAAGTAATAATTTTTATCATTATTGAGAGGGAATATCCAAATTTAAATTTAAAATTTTAATCACATTTTTTTGAAAACTTCATCTCTCTAACTACCTATTTCGGTAATTGAGGTTTATTACAATTAATTGCGTGAATTATGGAATCCTAGTTTATATAGGTGTAATAATAACCTAGGCTTTGAAATATTTTTTTTAAAAAATGACTTCATAGAAATACATAATTTTATTTGCTTAAATTTAAATTTAAAAACACACAACAATCTATATATAATATATAAAAATATTATACGTATGGATGTCTTCAATTCAAAATCAAATATTTATTATTTGCTTGAATTAATGAAAGCAGTTGCAACAATCTATGAATATTTAATGATGTCCAACCAACATTAATTAACACACAACAATCAATAGTAAATTTTCTATTAAATTGAGAAATTCAAAATTATTAAAAACTTTCATTTAGTCAAAATTACACATTTTTGGTCAAAAATTGTTGTCGAATATGTAACAGTATAGATTATGGAATTTTGTGTAATTTTATTATTTAAAAATTTAATATGTCTCCATCATCCGTATATAAATAATTTAAATATTAGTATTCTACTTGAATTTAAATATTAGTATTCTACTTGGTATATCTTTTGAGTCATTAATTCTATTATCAGCCGTACTTGCAAGTTTGCTTGTGATGATAAACATTACTTTTAAAGCAAAATAATTTTGCTAACGAGTGGCGCTTGGTAATGTTCACAATTTAATTAAACATTTTTTGACTAAAAATAAAATTAATTAATTAATTAATATACGGTGTGAAAGGAACAAGCGGGGCTATATTCCTCTAAAAAAGTAGGAAATGGGATTCACATATCTTAGGCCGCAACGTGGACTGGTTTGGGTGCGCTCCCACGAATTCAATCCTTAAAGTCCCCAACAACTAGACATCACAAAAGTCAAACATTATATCCAAATTAATACTAATACCAAAACTATGAAGATTTTGTTTTTCTGTAACTTAGTATGCAGATTGTCATGATCAACTACTTATTATTTATCTAAAAATTTAAATTTTATATATACGTGTGAGGTCCATTATATTAAATCTATCTTATCCATTTATGATTTGACTTTTTTATTAATGTTTATTAGATATATTTTAGCATTTGATCTATCATGAAACATAATAACATATAGAGCATTTTATCATACAAATATTAATAAAAAAATATAATAATTTATATTAATTTCAACAAAGTTCTTATTGCAATGTGTTATTAATTTTTTTGAAACATAGTTTTTTATTGAATATAACAACAAAAATTTGATTGCTTCTTAAAATATTAAATTGGCGCTTAAAATATATTTTATAGTCAAAATTAAATTGATGCTTAAAATGATATATCCATCTCTTAATTATAACTTTAACAATATTTATGTATTTTTCAATTAATTTTATTTTTGATCAATGTTCCATCTCACTATTCATCATTTGTTAATTTATGTCAATTCGCCAAAATTATAATTAAACCTCCATAACTCCTATAAATCAATAATTTTTTTAATAATTACTTAATTTATTTAAGTGAGTAAATAAATATTTTATAATGATAACTATGAATTTGTTTTTGATACAAATGATAAGTAAGAATTTATACTAATAAAAAAAATCTTTCAATTTTTAATTTAGAAAATAAACTTATTAACATAAGATATTTAATATTTTTAATTTGATACTCTACTTACTTATAAATTTCATTATAATATAATTGATATATGTACATATTTACCACTCATTTTTCATTATATAATTACTCTTTATCATGTGTTAGATAAAATGGCACAAGGAGGAGAGAGAGAGAGGGGGGAGAGAGGAGAGATTTAATTAGCATTGATTAACTTCCTACATATTAGGATACTAACTTGGCACACAATAATCCAGTGGCAGAGCCACGCCCTGCCGTGGCACCAGCAATCTTGTAAGAATTATTTGTTTGATTTGTCATTAGACCTGTAGTCAAGTGGAGAAGGTTTAAATTTAGAACCATTAGGTTTTGAATCCGAATTCTCTTTTCTTCTTTCATTATTCCTTGGATGAGTGTGTATATGTGCGCCATGAACATGTCGTTCTAATTAACAACTATAAGGTATCTAAGTGGATTGTACAAGGAAAAAAAAATAGAGGATACCAACATAGCTCCTCAATGCTTTTGAGGAGGCTCTTAGGCTCAACCCACTTCTTCCCATGGGCCTTCTCGACTAGGGATGACCTTGACGAGGGTCCCGCGGTGACTTCTTTCGGCTTCACCACTCAAGCAAGTGTTGACCTAGTAGAGATTTTAGTTGAACTAACATACTTCTAACACATTTTGATTGTCTCCGTATGAGAACCAATCTAACTTGTACTAGAAACGCCATACAGTTTATATTGACATCAAGTACATTAACGTAGAGATACCATAATAAATTGGCACATCATCACTAATCAGGTGCTCTCAACAACTCTTACATATAAATAATCAGGCATTACTGCCCACATGTATAACTTAATCACTTTTTGCACTTATATTTTGCTCTCATACATCTTACTCGAAAATCACTATCTGATTTGAGCGTCAAAGGTTTTTACTGGAGATATTTTCAGTGATCTCATGCGTGATTTGGGACTCATACTGTAGAAATATCTTATTGGGCTAGGTGACTCTATTGAAAACCCAGCTCATGCGAGATTTGGACCACATCATAATTTATAATTTGTTTTTTTTGCTGTTTTATCCTAAAATTATCCTTAAGACTTTGGTAATGTAAGCATTAGAGAGTCTCAAATTTAGAAAATAATCAAATTAAAAACTCTAAAAAAATGTGAAAGAAATAATTTAATTTCTTTAAAAGGAATATTGACCCTAGTTGTGATTTGGGATAAAATAAATTGTAGCAGATATAATGAGTGTTAGAAATGGGCTTGTTAAGTGATGACATTCGCAAGGTCTAATGGCCTACCCAACACAGTTCTAGCTCCGGCCACGAGCTATGGACCACGGTCCTGGGCTCGAGCGTTTGGGCGAATTGTCTAGATCTTGAACTTGCCTTTTTACTGAAATAGCCCTCAAGTACGGTTTTAATTTAAAATCTTGTTACAGAGTTAATTAACGTAGTTTGAGAAACTATTGGGTTGACTTCAGACATATTAGCCTGGTTGTCAACACATTTTCATGTGTTGCCTGTTTTACGTCCAGGTTCAATGTTTGTCCATCGGCAACAAGAACAGTTTCCTCTAAGTGTTAATGTGCTAGCATTTATACTGGTAGTCTCCCACCCCTATATAAAGCTGTCTCCTGGTTCCTTGCAAAGACACAATACACAACAGAAATTACCAGTGATAAAATTGTTCTCTGAAATTGATCGGTGTGAGAAATATACTTTTTTCTAAGTGCACCTTTGGTCTAGTAAGATCGAAAAATTGATTTTTTTTAGATATTGTGTGCTTTTGTGTACATACAAAATATTTGAGTTGATTAACTTTCGAAGTGAGGTTCGAAGTAGCAATACGACATGTAACAAATCTCTGGCTCATCTTATCCTAGAAGGAGTATCACAGGCCCATCGCATCAGTTAGTAAGGCGAATATTTCTTTAAGGCTAACCAGCTCAACTCGGTGAATTAGTCATTGTAATACCAAATAAATACTGATAAGTTTACTAAACTTTCTTGTTTATTTATTTGTATTCGACATAGTTAAATTGCTTTTGGATATCGTATTTTGTTTAAAATTGTTATTGCATTATATTTATATTTTCGAATAAATCCACCCACGTGAATATGTTGTTTTTTGATATTCTAGTTCATTGGTTTCCAACAATCTTAAAGAAATGTCCGAGATTTACTCGTTTATATAATGATAATAGTTTCGAGTTCAACTGTTGGTTCATTTGGTTCCTCAACAATTGATATGAGTGGTTTACCTAAACCATTTTCTAATTAATTTTTTAAACATTGGCAACAACAAATGAAGATTTGGTTGAAAATGAAATGGCTCTTTTCTGTAATTCAGACTGAAAAACCAGTACCTATTGATACTTACCTCAGGACTGACGAAATCGCTTTGTGGACTGAGCGAGATCACATAGGCAGATGGATCATTTCGTCAGTATTTCCAAATGTTCTCTTCGATATCTATTGCTCAGACTTCTAACAGCGAAATCGCTTTAGGAAGCCATGGATAAGAAATATAATCATGAAGAACCAGGGCTCGAAAAGTATTTTGTTTCTAAATTCCTGAAGCGTCAAATGACAAAAGGTAGATCAGTGTCTAAATAAACCCATGATCTTATTAATCTGGACCATTCACTTGCTGACGTTGAAATGAAACTTCCAGAAAAGTTCATAATTATGGCAATTATTGAAAATTTTCCTTGATCTTATGAAATTTTGTGAATGAAATTAAAAATTCAAAAAAACAAATATATCCCTCTATGATTTAATGATTGCCATAAGTAGAGAAGAAGAACACAAGAATCAAACTTTCTTGGTACCAATTGAATTTCTGTCAAAAGCAAACGTTTTGACTATTGAAAAGAAAAATTCTAAGCTGAAATATGTCAATCCAAATTCTAAAACCATTGATAAAGGCAAAGCCAAAGTTAAAAAGCTAAAAGCAAACAAACCATGTTGGACTTGTTGACAGGTTGGTCATTATGATAGGAATTGTCCCAACAAGGTAAGAAAAGGAAAGACCAAGCCAAAATACTCAGGACCAATAATCAACATGAGCATGGACAAATTGACGAGTATGTTTCTTTGAAACTCGAGCTTTTAACTATTTGTGTCATACCAACCAATTGATGGACAATTCGTGAGGATGAAAAATGCAAGTGTTGCACCAATACTTGGGATGCGTGGACCTAAGGTTTTTCTTCAGGGTGCACACTATCTCTGCAACGGGTGCATCATGTCCCCACTAATAGACGGAATACAATTAGTGGTTCAGATTTAGTCAAAAAGGGTTGTGAACTTTCTTTTAAGCTAAATAAAGTTGTAATTTTATATTATAGAACTTTTGTTAGCAAAGACTATTTATCTGAGGGTTTATTTAAAGTATGGATTGATTATGTTGGTGTTTCTAGTTCCAATAGTGCAAAAGAATGATGAATTTAAATTTGATTCCAACGCATGACATTGGACAACATCACAAATGTCAAGTATGTGTTGAAGCTAAACAAGTAAGAAAACCCTAACAATCAGTTGAAAGGAATACTGAGATACTTGATTTAGCATACATAGATATTTGTGAGTTCAATGGGGTTTTAATACGAGATCGGAATTGATATTTTATCACCTTTATAGATGATTGCAGTAGATATTGTTATGTTTATTTAATGAAACATAAAGATGAAGTACTTGAAAAGTTTATTATTTTTTTTAAATGAAGCTGAAAATTAAACTAGTAAAAAACTTAAAAGAGTACGATCAAACAAAGGTCGCGAATATGAGTCGAACTCGTTTGTTGAATATTGTCAAAATTTTGGTATTATGCATGAAGAAACTCCTTCATATTTCACCTTCTTTGAATGGAGTAGCAAAATGGAAAAAAAAAATAGAACATTTAAAGACATGATTAACAGTCTGCTTTTAAATTTTGGATTGCCTAAATATATGTGGAGAGAGGCTTTGAATACGGCTTGCCATATTCTGAATAGAGGTCCTCTGAAACACAAAGAACACACTCCATTTGAATTTTGGAAAGACAGAAAACCGAGCCTAAAATATTTTCGAGTGTGGGGATGTCTTGTCAAAGTTCTAGTCTTTGAACACAAATGGAAAAAACTTGGTCCCAAAACTGTTGGGTGCAATCTTTCTGGGCTATGTGGAAACAAGCTATACTATGAGGTTCTTAGCCATTAAGTTGGAAATTCCTGACATAGAGGTTAATACAATAGTTGAGTTTCGTGATACTACGTTCTTTGAAAACGTACTCCCTTTGAAAGAAGGAATACTTGAAGATATTTTGAGTTTAGATTCTGCCATCGCATCTGATTCTATTCTTGAACATATGAAAAGGATGACAAATGGGGGGGGGGGGGGAGGGGGTAAATCCAAGTAGTTTTGGTTCTGCTTTTGATAAAGCTCATGAACCACGCTGAAGTAAGCGAGTTAGGATCGCCAAAGATTTTGGAAGTGACTTTATCACCTACAATATCGAGGATGATCCTGTAACTTTCAAAGATGATATGGCTTCAACTGAGGTTGAGTATTGGAAAGTCGCTATCAAAAGTGAAATTGACTCAATTGTCTCTAACAGGGTATGGAAACTAGTCGATTTATCTCCGAAATATACTACGATTGGATCCAAATGAATCTTTTAGAAGAAACTTAAAGCTGATAGTACTATTAATAAGTATAAGGCTAAATTAGTGTCAAAATGTTTAGGCAAAAAGAGGGGATTGACTATTTTGACACACATTCCTCTATTGCTCGATTAACTGTAATTATTCAATTGTAAATAATTGATATTCAACTGTAATTAATTGAATATTTGAATCTGTGTGTATACAATTTAGTCATATTTTTTATATCTTATCCACTTATTTACAAAATATTATATATGTGTGTATACACACACACATACACACAAATATCATACACTTTCACTAATAACACTGAAAGTTCATATATGTTTATTCATTTCTTGATTTTATATATCCGTAAGTTGTAAGGATATAATATCCATTAAAAAAAACCATGTATTTTATTTGAAATAACAATTTATTATTTATCATTCACACAATATGAACTACTTATTTTTTATTTCTATATATCTTTATAATATATTCAATATAATGCATATGATTATTAAAAATATAATTTTTTGAAAAGTATTAACAAAGAAATGAATTTTACAAAATTATATCAATAAATAAATCAATTAATTTCAAAAATGAAATATTATCTACAACACATAAAAACTTTAGTATACATATACATTATTTTTGCCAAACATTATTTATTGGATATAATTAATAAATACAACTAAATTACAAATAATTGAACATAGAAATAGATTCATTCGGAGTGGATATTAATTGGATGGGATGTCTAATTATCATATCCGTATCCATTTATAATTGAATATCTATAATTTTATATGATAATATCCATTTTAAACTAATATGAATATTTTATTATATAAACAAATACAGATGCGAGAGATAATTGAATTTTTGGTTATTTATTTATAACTCTAATTTTGGTGATTCCCAATAATATTGCACCCAAATTAAGTTTCAAACTAGTATAAAAATGTTCTATGAAATAAAATTCAAATTTAAGCTAATTTTGTTTCTGTGAACTTTAATGGCGTAAATGGATTCGTAACAGTTCGATAAATGTCGGTGGCCCTAATTATGGAATTGAAAGCTTGACCGCTTACGCGTGCAGGGATACGTGTGTTGGGGGTGGGGATTGGTGGGGGGTCGGGGGGTGGTTATGGGGAGGGTATTTTTCGCGGGATCAAATGAAGAGTTCCCGCGTTGTGTTATTTATTACAACATTTAAAGACAAGTTGGTGCGCATTTTTTGACATATCTATATCCTCACAAGCACAAATCTACACGTGATGCCAAAATTTAAATTCAGGAGTTGAATAAGTGTTTGACCAATAATTATAATTAACAGTCTGACCATACTTAATATGTGTATAAGATAATATATATATATATAATTTAATTACATATTCAAATTTTAATGTTATATATATTATGAACATTTATTGATTTTTATATGAATATTATTATTAACTGTTTCTAATATATTTCTTGGATTAAACACGTATAAGTAGAAGACACAATTTGCCACGCAAATTTTTCTCACACACAGTATGCTACCAAGTTGCAATAGCCCGATGATTCCTTATTTGATCAAGTTAAAATTTTGTGTGAATTCAGCGACTTTTGGGACGTGCTTCATTTTATGTGATTAAAAGACCAAGGCAACATATATATATATATATATAATAAATTAGTATGAGACCAAATTTAATGATATATATCAAACTCACAAATGAAATTTGAACTCTTATACAGATTATAGGTCATATTGGTAGCTCATTAACTCTCAGCCACGGTCCAACAACAAGCATCAATAAAGGTATAACCAAATGCACCCTTGCTGTCATTTCACGTAATTTATCCGCCACAGAAAACAAGGACATATACAGACACCATCCTGACCAAAAATACCACCCCCTATTAAAGCCCCAAAAAAATATATATATATTTTTTAATAAAAAGGAAGGAGAAACAAGTAAATACTGTATGATCCAAGGGCAATTGTGTCTTTTCACAGTAAAGGGGCGTGAAAGAAAAAGGAAAGAGACCTAAGAAAGAAAGTAAAAAAGAGGGCAAAACATATGAATCAAGGGAGGTGCAATTGTGGTGGCGTGTGACAGGGTAATGGTAGATAAATCCGATAAAGCAATTCCTATCCCTTACCCCGACCCCTGCCCACCAATGCTTGCCCAATTCAGGTAATAGGAATGGATCTGTGTAATAGGTTTTGTTCATGTTATCAAATTAGATATAATTTAATTAGTGTTTTTAATCATTGAATTTGAATATAATGATGTTAAAAAGTGTTAAAAAAATATTAAGTCATAACACTCGGTCCAATAATTAAAAATTCAGTTGGATAGTATCAAATTGGGTAGCATCTACCCTCCCCCGATTACAATCCAATTCAATTTTGAAATTATAAATAAATCTTGAATTTAATTTTTGGATCAAATTGGAAAGATATTCAATATGTTAAAATAATAGACACACACACACACACACACACACATATATAAATTTTATTACATATGGACATTCAAGATATTATATTTCTGCAATACACCTATGGGTGAATTATGCTAATCACCCCTTACTTAAAAACAAATTATGAAAGCCTTTTAAAATGTTACGAAAACTCCTTGTATTTTTACCCCCTTATATTAACTTCCAATGGATGAATTGACTCAAATGCCCATAGTTTTCTAAAAGGAAAAAATAAGTAAAATTGTAAAATACCAAAAATGCCCCTTACTTTACAACTTAACTTCATGTGGCACTCAAAACTTGAAGATTAATCAAATGGCTCTAATGGAGAAAACCCTAAAACAATGACCCGCTCTTGAGCTAAAGGGAATGGGGCAGTTCTGCTACGGGCACATTTGTTGGAACGCTGGTCTACATGGCATTGGGAGTCATAGGGCGAAGACTACAATAGAGTAGTGGAACATGGTTGAGCTCTTGTAGCAGCCATTCTCAATTATGTGGTAGTCAAATGTGGAGAAATTAAAAATCAATTCATGAGAATATCACAGAAAAACATTACCACAACATCCATCACAAAGCCCAAAATCTTAGAAAAACACATTATATGTAACATAACTTCACAAACACAGAAGGGTATTTTTGCCCGCTCAACCTGCCTGAAAATTTAATTGAATGGCATTTTTGATAAATTATAAGTTTTTAATTAAAACTATCTAAAACCTAAGTGGTGACTAACAATAGGGTGCCTTTTGAAAACGCCAACAAAACATGTGTGTGTGTGTGTGTGGCCGGGGGTGGGTGGGTTGCTATCTATAAACATTTTAGGGGGTTTACTTTATTTGACCTAAACTTAGGGGGGATCAGCGTATTTCACCCTATACACTAATGTACTTGTGTATAATATTTTTATAGTTATATTAATTATTTTTATTGGTGCTTGAAATTAGTTCGAACTAGAAATTGATGGGAGGTTGGTTTTGATGGAATGTGTTCAATTTTAGAGTGAAATACGCCTGGAATGTTGTTATTAAGGCCCTCAAATGTTTATGCTAGCGATTTAGTTGAGCAAATGAGGTTTAAAAAGTATCACAATTTTGAATTGAAAAATTGTATAAGTGAGACATTAATGGCTGGAGATTTTTTTTTTTATGGAGAGTAACACCTTAGTTTGAAGACAAATATGAATATGAACATGATTAGAATAACATTTTATTATTTGTAAATAAATAACCATGTAGCTCATTAGGATCTCCTATTGTCAGGTGCGTGTGTGACATGGAGCGAGCCAGGAAAATTCTTTTATGGACTAGGTGTATGCACCACATGGTCCAAATTTTTTATAAAATATATATATAACACGTTGCTAAATTTGGACTGCATAGTATATGGGTGGGACCTATCCACCTAATGCACATAAAAATTTTCCGAACAAGCCATCCTAGATCACCGCTCTGTAGGACAAGCTGAGACTATGAATGCAATTGCCATGGATTTGGCCATTTTAGTCTATGGTCGATTGTCGAGTAAAGGGATGATTGCCCTAAGGGCTAAGGCAAACTCCTTTTGTAGAGTTTGTTCTACAAGGTTTTTTTTTTTTAATTTAAATTCAAAGAAATTGTCAATGAGTTTGTTGTACAAGGTTAAGAGTTCAAGATTGATCAAAATTGGGAGCTATAGTATGATCATAGAGCCTAGCTCGTCGGCAGTGAAATCCTATATTTCATCTCCACCCTTATAGGTTGATGTTAAGGGAAATGAATTCATCGAATCAAGCCTTAAAATTGAGTTATCACTTGGGAATTGGATCCCTTGTGTACACCACAATGGCCTTATTTAGGTATACATTTGCATGGTGCAAATTTTGCTTTACAAGGCCTAGTTTGTACCACGTTGATATTATAATAATAAAAATTGTGTTTCAATGCATTAATATTTAATCTGTGAGAATTTTATTTATTCAAGATTAAAATAATAATCATTATTTATAATATAACTTTTAATATTTAAACATTTTCTTTTATTTTCTTTTTTTTAGTTACCCTATAAATACATTGGGCGAATTACTTTTGCCTCCCCTGAGGTATACCTTATTACTAAAAATATCCCGACGTATGAGAAATTACAATTACCCCCTTGATTTGAGCAGGTAATTACAATTTACACCTAAAAAAATAAATTTCAAAAATTACCCCTAAGCAATTTAAGCAAAATAAAAAATAAAAAATAAAAAATAAAAAATAAGTAAAACGAAAGCCTCAAAATACCTTTTTCTTTATCATTTTTTTCTTTTATTTTCTGTATTCTTTTTTCTCTTTATTGTCCTTTGTTTTTCAAATGAGAATCCCCTCTCTCTCTCTCTCCCCCATCCCCTCCCTCTCGCTCTCTGATTCCGTCCCCCAGTGGTTGGTGTGCTGGAGGATCGGCGACTGCGGCGGGCCCCAGGCCGCCCTCTTTCTCTTTTCCCCCCTCCCTTCTCAATCTCTCCCCCCCCTCTTGATCTCTGCCCCTCTCCCTTCTCGATCTTGCGGCGACAGGCGGCAGAGAACGGTGGTGGCCAGCGGGTGGGCGGCCTTCTCTGTCTCTTCTCCTCTCCATTCTCAATCTCTCTCTCCCTCTCGATCTCTGCCCCTCTCCCCCCTCCCCCATCGATTCTGCGGCAGTGGGTGGCGGAGAACGGTGGTGGGCGGCGGGTGGCCCTTTCTTTCTCCTCCCCCCTTCCCTTCTCAATCTCTCTCCCCCTCTCGATCTCTGCCCCTCTCCCTTCTAGCCTCTAGATCCTGCGGTGGTGGACCACTGTAGAAGAAAAGAACAGACAAGAAAACGACAAAGGGAAAAAAGAAAGGAAAAGAAAAAAGAATTTATTTAATTATATATATGTATTATAATTTTTTATAAATATAAAAATAAAATTTATAATATTATAAGATTTAATTTTTTTAAAAAAATGTTTAAATATGCATAATATTTTTAAAATTAAATATATATAATATAACAAAATATCATCTGAAGGGTAAAATAATCATTTCAATATGGTCAAACTTTATTCTTGTTTTCAGAAGGATTTTTTGGCAGTTCAATGCTTTTTAGGTATAAATTATAATTACCCCCTCAGTTCAGGGGGGTAATTATAATTTCTCATGCATCATAGTATTTTTTATAAATAGAATATATTTCAAAAAAGATAAACATAAGTCACTCAAATACATGATTATCTTAGTGGAAGTAAACGTAATTCGTCCAAATTCATTTTACCATACTTCCCAACGAGTTTAATGAATACACCTACCAAGTCCAAGCTGACGAAGGATCGAGTCCAAAATCTATAAAAATCATACCACATTGAGTACACAATTTTGATGAACCCGTCTCAGACCGGCTCATTTGCCATCCTGCCCCCCACGGCCCCACCCCACCCAAAATTATTAGTTATTATTAAAAATAAAAACACCAAAAAAAATTCAAAACAAAAAAAAAAAAAAAGACGCTCACCCCCCGACCTCCACTCTTTTTTCACACACAACATACAGTAGAGAGATAGAGAGAGAAAAAGGAAAATTTAGATTATCTCACGGTCTCTCATCTCATCTATCTGTGCCGTTGATTGTTGTTCCTCTGTACATATGTATTTTTCTCAGCCGTTTCGTTTCTCCCTTTCTTCCTTTTTCTTCCACTAAAATCATTTCTCAAAGTCTTGAGAAAAGGATTTTCGTTTTTTTTAATCAATTTTTTTCTCCTCAGCTTTTTGGTTGGTTCTTGTTTTTAATCTGGGCCATGCGGAGAGGCAGGGCAGCGGCGGCGGCCAGGCAGGTTCCGGCGGTTCCCGGCGTAGAAGCTAATGGATCTGGAGGATCTAAGGAGATCAGATTCCGGGGCGTCAGAAAGAGGCCGTGGGGGAGATTTGCGGCGGAGATCAGAGACCCTTGGAAGAAGACCCGTGTCTGGCTTGGCACCTTCGACTCGGCCGAGGACGCTGCTCGCGCCTACGACGCTGCCGCGCGCTCGCTCCGTGGTCCCAAGGCCAAGACCAATTTCCCCGTTCCACCGAGCGGCAATGTTTTCCCCGATTTCAACCCTCAAAACCCTAATCAACCCCAGATCAACAATAACCCTCACGATCCCTTCATGGAATCCCGGTATTACACCCAGGAACAACACATAATTGCACAGCAGAGGCCGACTTGTAGCGGAATGAGCAGTACCGTGGAGTCTTTTAGTGGTCCGCGGCGGCCGCCGGCACCGCCGCTTATGCAGCAGCAGAGGAGGTACCCGCGGTCGCCGCCGGTGGCTCCAGATGATTGTCACAGCGACTGTGATTCCTCCTCATCCGTGGTCGATGATGCCGAGTGCGACATCGCCTCCTCCTCTTGTAAAAAGCCCCTGCCTTTTGACCTTAATATGCCGCCGCCGGTAGACGCCGCCGCTGAAGTGGAGGAGCTCGCCTGTACGGCTCTCCGGCTCTGAGGTGTTTCCTCCGACGATGATGAACGGTGGAACTTATCATTCGGAAGATATCCACCCACTTGGTTAAATTGATCAATTTTTCTTTTTATTACTTTTTTTTTTTTGTTTTATTCTGCGGAAAAATGAAAAAAAGGAGAGAGAGAGAGGGAAAGAATGCTCATAGACAGTGGTGAAGACTGAAGGTGTCGCAACTCGCAAGGACTCTGAGCCTGTCTTCCATGAGCGTCTGTTGTTTGAAGAGAATTTACTTTTTAAAATTTATAAACTTTAATGTTATTGGTAATAGAGGATATTGTTGCTGATATTCAAAGTGTGTCCCTTTGATGTTTTAGTGTCTTGCTGATCTCTGGAATGTATATATAAAGTTTGTTCAATTGTTTTATTGTTGTTTTAGTCCAACCATATACTTAGTGTGGAAGCAGATGGAGAGTCGATATTGATCTGTTTTCTTGCATATCAATCTGGGTCTTTGATCATTTTATGTGTTTTTACCGTTTCTTTGCCGACTTTGTTTTTCAAGTAGACCTTTTGCTGCTGATTTTCGATGACCGATTTGAAATTTGGGATGATTTGCAAGCTCATTTGCATTCTTTGCTGTATTCTGTTGAGTTGGGCATCATTGTAGATTGCGATCCCGGCGTTTGAAGATTGCTCCACAAAAGATGTATATGATTTTCATTGAGTAAAAAGGTTTCGTTGATTGCTGTTTGCTTGTCTGTCTTTCTTTAACTCTCAATTCGAGACAGTTGTCTGTGTTATCTTACTAAGAGATGTTTTTTCACGGGACTTGGTGTTGTCAGCTCAACATTGTCTGCATTGAAAATCACTGCATGTAGGATTTGCTTGTTTCGTGTATCTCTGTGTTCTTATATCCCTGCAAACCAACTTTGTTGGTGAAAATGTATGAATTATAGGTTGTTTTATGTTTGCTTTCTGTGTCTTCTGAACGTTTTTCTTACTGGGTAGTAAGATTTTGTCAAATCATTTGTGATTTGTTCACCAATACGTTTGTTGTTTTGTTGTCTGTTGGCTTTATGCCTGCAGAGAAGAATTGAATTTAGAGCTAAGCTGATTTACTGCATTAACGTTTTTGAGATACAGCTGATTTACAGCTGTTTATGTTAATTTGTTTCTTGCTATTATATTGTCTTTTTTTGAAGTTCCATGTAATTTGCAATACTTGGTTTGAATTTTCTTACTTCTAGATTTGCCATTTTAGGTTTTTAAACTTTCATTCACTTGATTAGAGCCATCAGCATTCAAAGGAATTTTTTTTAGAACTTTGTATTTGAGAGAAAACATACTTAATAGGAATTTATGCCGAGGCAATCAATTTTTCTAGCACTACTCCCTGCTATTTCTTGTGCCTCTGGCTGCTACTGATTAATTCTTGTTATTACTTATTTTGTCTTCATTTGTTTGGAAGCGACTCTTCTTTCTTATTTGGGCGGTGGAGAGCGCTGAAGAATATGGTTTTTGCTAATACATAGTTATTTGTCTTTGATCATTTTTGGCATGTCACTCCTTTTAGCATTTGTTGTTGCTACACAATTTGCGCTTTATTTAGGTTATTTCAACACAAATGGAGCAAGGCGTTGATGGATCTGGTTGTAAATTATCAGGTCTCAGCACTGGCTGGGGATTGTACCTGCGATGAAAGCCCGAAAAGCCTTGTTACTTGACCAATGGGGTTACTTGGCTAGCTTCAGATATGCTTCTTAGGGATGTACTCTCTGTGTAAGTGTTGCTTAGAGGTCCTTCCTGCATGTATGTTTCGGGATTTAAACCGGATGAGGATTGCGAGTTTTGTGTATGAGTTGACCTAACTTGAAACCTCTCTCCAAGCATGAGTAGATGTGAGATTGATGGGACATAGACCTACCTAAGTGTCATGGGTCACATCTTAATGAAGACAGGTAAAACATGGCGAGATTGTTTGTCCGCATGGTTGGGAAATGAGGTACTTAAGAAGTAGGGATTGCTCGAAGGGTTGTTCTTTGAGTTTCGAGCAAGATGGTGCCACTTCGTGTTCACTGATTGGCTAGTTATGTAGTGAGTAGAGGGCCTAAACAATGGAGACCGTTTGGTTGGCAGGTTCGTAGGAGTGTAAGGAATGTCTCCACCAAATTTTCACAGTTAGACGACCTGTTCTAGTAGGAACCATGAAGGTTTCCAGTTTAGTTGCAATAGTAATTTTAGCATACTGTAGGGCTCAATCCTTAAAGTTGGAGAATTGGATGGGCTCAAAGTATGGGGAGTTGATTTATGCTTTAGGAGCTATGTTACAGCTTACAGGTCAAGCTGTGCGCAGTTTGGAGTTTGGTTGAGGAGGGTATGTACGATTGGTGGCATCATCTAACCCTCTTGGTGTTGTCAAGGCACCAACCAAGCGATATGAAGGGTCAGTTTGTGCAACTCAGGAGTGTTGGGGTCCTTAGATGGGTGAGGATTGAATTGGTAGTGCGGGGCTAGGATCCCCATGGTTGGCATTCATTTAGCTCTAATAGGTTTTAGGATGCATTCTGTGCCCCGTGGATTACGAGAATTATGGGCAACACCCCTTATTCAATTGAATAATTGAGGTAAGTGCTCTGGGGCCTCATGAACTCATTCTTGTGCATGCGCTTGGGTTTAAAGCTTGTCGTGACTGTCTGTTGGCTTAGGCAATGTAATAGTGTGGTGACGCTGTATGGTAGGTTGTAGAACAGGATGTTGGTGGCGAGAAAACAAGTCATATTCATCATGTGAGGCAAATCAATGAGAGAGAGCTATTTAAGTAAGACTTGGGCTAACATGTGGCTCTACTTGGACGAGACATGAGCAAAGGGCACAGTGCAAGCTGTGAGGCTTAAGACTTTCCGTGGGTATGACGAACACAAGGATTGCGTTGTAGGTCAATGTCATGCTGGAGGTGGAATGCCCCATTGATGTTAGAGATACAATGAAAGGACACGAACGGTCGTTTTTTAGGTACAAGGATGCAAGTTCATGACAACAAAATGGCCTAAGTCGTCTCCCTCGTCACGACCTTTTCTGCGGAATAGAACTCTAAGCCAAAGTGCAGCAGGAAACAACCAAAGCAGCAAGAATCCTTCAGCCAATTTGATGACTGGAAAGCCTGCGACAGCAAACCGGCTTCAACCGATTGGGCTAAAATGGCTAATTGGTGGATCTAAAATGTCCATACCAAGTGCACGACAAAATGGCCTGAGCCGTTTCTCTCCAAATTGTTGTTTTTATGTAGTTCGATTGCAACTAAAAATTCTATTTTTGGTAGGATTTGATCTACTTCAGCCATCCCCACCTATAAAAGGCGTTCCCTATGTCATTCTAATCAGTTTTTAGCGGTTTGGAAGAATGTTTGAGAGAAAGAATTTGCAAGGACGTGATGACCCAAAATTCAAGCCAGAAGAATCCGGACAATGTCAAAACCTTGTTTGTTAGGTTTTTCGCTATGCTGTTATTTATTTTACATTTTTGTTTTACTTAGTCATGTGTAGCTTAATAAGTTTTAGAGCTTTAGGTGGGTTAATAAGATGAATTTCATGTAAATTTTTTGAATATCTTTGGTATTATAACTTTTTTTCATTTGATCTATATTTCAAGTTCTTAATTACTCGTGAATTTCTAATCAGTTTTCACAAGCTTTGAAATTTTATACTTGAAATCGAAATGTTCTCTATAAAATCAAGGGCGAATTACACTGACTACCCCTGAGGTTTGGCTAATTTACGAAAAAACCCCCTACTTTTTCAAAAATTACCAAAAACCCCCTAAGGTTTCAAAAATATTACAAACTTATTCAAATTTCCGAAAATACCCCTTCCCTTTTTTTGGGTGATTTACACTGACCACCCTGAGATTTGGTTAATTTACGAGAAACCCCCTATGGTTTCAAAAATTACCAAAACCCCCCCAAAGTTATACCAATATTACAATCAGCACCTATTTAGGTTGACTTATTAATAATATTAAATCTTTTTTTTCCTCTCTGTAATATTGTTATCATAAAATTTTCATGTAATAGATTTGAAAAAAAAAATGTGATTATTTATTCAAATAAATATTCTGAATTTAATGCATTAAAGGTATCTACCAACACATCAAGTATGTTATATTATCTCTAATACGGAGTAAATTTTAAGAGAAATGAGTTAGAGATCTCAAGCTAAATAAAATTTTCAAGTGCATTATTTAATTTCAATTTTTTATTTCAATCAATGTTTATATTTCTCATTTCACATAATCATAATTTTTTTTTTCCAAATCTATTAAATTAAAATTTTATGATAACAGTATTACAGAGGGAAAAAAAAGAATTAATATTGTTGATAAGTCAACCTAAGTAGGTGCTAGTTGTAATATTAGTATAACCTCAGGGGATTTTTGGTAATTTTTGAAACCACAGGGGGTTTCTCGTAAATTAGCCTAATCTCAGGGTGGTCAATGTAAATCACCCAAAAAAGGGGAAGGGGTATTTTCGGAAATTCGAATAAGTTTGTAATATTTTTGAAACCTTAGGGGGTTTTTGGTAATTTTTGAAAACGTAGGGGGTTTTTCGTAAATTAGTCAAACCTTAGGGGTGGTCAGTGTAATTTTTCCTAAAATCAAAGTATTGGTTTCATAGACATAAGGAATGCATTGATTTAGAAATATATGGTTCTCTTATGCGATCAATCAGTTGATCTGTGAGATGAGCCGCAACATTTTGATTAACACGATTCTTGTGATTAACGGAATGTAGATTTTTGCATATGATCACGAAATTAGACACATCAGATACATTAATACATTTTGGTTTTACTGGTAAAAGGAGACTATAAATACATAACTCAATCAGATCATAGGATGATATAAAGTGAAAACTTATGATTGTTTGAATAACCACTTTGAAGGATTTAATTAATGAAACCTAGACCATAGTCTTTCCTAATTGATTTTTTCTTTAGGTTTTTTGCTTGTGTCCTTTAGTTTGTTTTTCTAATCTTTCATCGAATCTTGGAGTCTAGACAGTAGAGAATTTTCGAATTCACTGCACCACTGCTATAAGTATTTGCCATCAATAACGCATGACGTATGTACATTTGTTACCTCGATTGAGAACTTTGCTCCAATCCCATTTTTACACTCTCCTTTTGAGCACGATAGACTTAAAGCATAGAAAGATTGTAGTTGCGGGCATTTAAATAAGTTTACGACTCTAATTCTTTCACTTCAGTTGTTGCTTTTCCTTTCTGTTATTTTAAAAATAGCTGTTTCAGCTCCATTGTTTTTTCGATCCGAACCGAGAAATTCATTAATTATAGCGCAAAATGGATTTTCATGATTATTACAAGTCCAAAACTTATTCAACTGTTGTTCATTTAAACTCGATCTGCCCCCGCCTCACTTCAGTAGGCAATCTCTCTCCAAATATTGTATCTCATATATGATTAGTAATTATTAAAATATTTTTCCTATTAAATTTAAAATTTGTGCCAATAAATGAAGTTGAAGGAACTAGAGAAAATGAAGAAAATTCCAAGCATGAAAATGGAAAGCCATTTAAACCGGCTCCAGGGGAGCAACGCAATGAAATTCAGCCACAAAAACCGTGACTTGGAAAAGTAAGTCAACGTTGAACTTAGAATATTTGCCAAAGTTCATTCCCTGAAAGTTGAAACCCTTCAAATCAGGATTATGTGGTCTCACAGGACCACCGGCTGTGACTCATCTTTAGAAAATTGCACAATTGGGCCCCACCTACGGCATTGGGCTCAAATGGTAGGCGCTTTGACAGGGATAACATCTCCCATTCAAAATAATATTTCATTTCTATATTATATATTCATAATATGCGTATAAAATTATTTTTTTATTTGTATATTTGATAAATGATCTTTATGTTTTGTGTATTTTACGTAATAAAATAAGAGTTGAAATATAATTTAAAATAAAAAATATGATGTGGCATTCGCACAGTTAGCAAGTACATACGAGATTTTCTATTTTAAATTGTGTTTTATCTTCTATTTCATTGCATGAATATATATCAAGTGTAAATATTTTAAGATAAGTATATAATTAAAAAAATAATTTTATGTGTATAATACGAATATAAATTATGAAATAAAAGACAAAATATCATCTTCAAATAGAGAATCTTATCTGAAGCAACTATGATATTGGCAACTCAATTTAAGTGAAACGTCACTTGAATTTGAACCTTTTGAATTGATCTCAGACTATACGTAAAACGTTCAAAAGGTTGAAAATTACGAATGTATATGCACCCCACTTTTAATCCGCCTACGAAAAAATTGTAGTCCTTAAATTATATGAATGGCGATATATTCTATCTCATTATATTATGTTGTGCTCATCGACTTAGGAATCTATTTGATTGCTCATTTGAATGATAATAGCCAGATAGACACACAACGGATGTGTTTGATTAATTTATTTATAGTATTTCAATACATTTAACTACAAGTATAAAATTATATGATTTGTCACGATTTATGCTGTGAATATGGTTCGAAATGTAACTTAAATTTCAAATCCTGAACTGACTGATAGCAAACTCTTCGGGAGGTGGAGGGTGATGTCGGGGGATTTTAATCAAAAATTTTATAAATGTCAAATCAAATAAGTTTGTAAAATTCTTTAACTATATAATTCACACATAATCAAAATTTAACATTGTATTGAAATCTCAAATCAAATACGTTTGAAATTTCTCGATAATCCCCATAGTTGGATTTCCCGCGTTACAAATATAATATTCATTTTGTAATTGATAGAATTTTGAAGAAAATTATATATATATATATATATATATTACAAATTTAATAGGTGTAAAGCAAAATAATGTCCAATCCTGTTTTTAATAATTTTTTTCATGTAGCAGTAACATAAAGTTTTATTTCTCTATCTTATTTTATATTTATATTGATGATGTGACATAATTTAAAAGTAAATCGTGGCACAATTCTAGAACCACGCACACAAATAAATGATACACCCGAATGATAATCCATGGTGGCCTTGAGGTAACCCGCTTGACAACATGCTGCTGGGTGTCCTTTGAATCCTCAACCCTCCATTCTCTTCTCTCTCTTTTATTTATTTATTTGTTCGTTTGTTTGAGGGGATCCTCCAATGAGCTTGAGGGGGTGTTTTGAAAAACTTAAAAAAAAATATTTTGTTGCTTTTAGCTTTAAGAAAATACTTTAAGTATTTGATTTTGTAATTTCTATTTAAATTAAGTTGAAAAAAAAGCAGAAGTTGAGAAGTTAGAAGAAAGTTGTTTCTAGTAGGTTAAAAATGCTTCTTGGTATTTTTGTAAATAAATTAAACTTTTTTAACTATTTTCTACCAACTTTTGACTACTTTTTACTTTTATTTCCAAACACTCTACACTTTTACTATCAATTTTTAACTTTTATTTTCAAACACTATCAACTTTTTCAACAACTTCAATTTCTACAAAAGTGAAAGCAATCACAAACACCCTTTTAGTCCCATCAGGCTTGCAAGCCCCACATGGACAATTAACCCTTAACCTTTAAACCAATTGGATCTTTCAACTGTTATGGTCAATCTGGCCTAAATAAGATGGGGAATCTTATAAAATGGATTGATAATATATTCAGGTCATATGCATTTATGTGATGATACAATGCCCCATCAGATCGATATCCCATCAGCTACATTGGTCTCTCATCACATCTATTGCAACCATCGTAGCTATATGGACTACCACCTAAACAAGTCAACTCAACACGTTTGGGTATCATAATTTTTTAAAGGAATCTAGAATTTATTTGGGTAAATAACATATTCTTATGACATCTCAAGTACTAAGACTCTTTACTGTAAATGCCTCCCTGATTTATTAAGATCGGTAAGCTTTCTTAAGTACCTTGAATTCTACCTCTATCTCTTTGTTCTCTTGATTGTCTTATCCCTCAACTATTGACTTAAGCGTCATTATCCCTTGATACTAACTTAATCATTAAAGGATTTTAGTCGAGATACCCTTCAATCAGCTCAATTTGCTCATCTTCTTTGGCATGAAAACCTACCTTATTCAAAGTTCTCCACCGTTGGAGTGGAACCTTACGCTTGCACCGAGCTTCCAAATCCAATCAACATCAATTCTATATTTGATTTTCAGTTATTTAATATTTTATAATAAATGATTTGTGTATACATATTTAAACATTTTCAGAATTATTCTCATAATAAGTTTTCTTTTGCAATAATCTCTTTTTCTATTTATATGGATTCTTTCAATTTTAAATTTTAATTAAAAAGTTTTATTTGAGATTTTGATGTATCATAAACTAACATGTATAGAAAAATATTGTACAATGCGTGGGCATACATAATATTATTAATATTATTTTGAAATATTGTAAGTTTAAAGTATGATACGAATTCATTCACCTTTGAATTTTCAAATCATTATGTTTAAAGTATTTAATGTTAATTGGTTATAGCAGAGAAGCATCCAATTGACACCTCCTTAATTAACATTTTTGGGATTCTTGAATGTTCCATTACCCATTATTTATGTAAACTCTTTGTATGGCACAATCATAAAAAATATCATTAAATCATTAAAAATCTTTTAGTTTGATCCTTCTAAACTCAATTCCTTTTGATCTATTACAACATATTACAATCCAATCCAATTCATTTTTTTCCCTTTTTCTTTTCATATAGAAAGCAAATTATCAAGATTAATGAATTACTCCCTCAGTCCCATATTATTGATCATTTTTATCCCACGATACTCGCAATTTTAAAGAGTTTAAGAGAGTATTTATTTATTCTTTTCAAATTTGCTCTCATTTTTCTCAACTAAAACACATTAACTATCGCGATACAATTTCCTAAGAATAGGTATTTAGTCAAACTATTGTAAACTTATTTAGAAGTAAAGCAATTAATTAATTTGATTGATTTGTCTTAAAAATTAGTATTTTGGGACAAATGGGATATATCAATATTACCAAATAAAAAATAAATTATTGCAATCATATAATCAATCATAACTAAATTTCAAAAATATTAATTAACAATACGGATTAACTAGCATATAATATAAATAAATTGATATTTAATTAAAACAATACCCACGTTCACGAAAATCTAATTCAGTTCAAAATTATTACCATGAGACGTCGGGTTATGAAAGGTTCGGTTGGCCAGATTTTTCATTGGGTTTGGTAATTTGGTATGGGGTAGGCAAGCAAGTGTTGCCTTATTGGGGCTTGAGCATGGGTCGGTGGTACAATGAATCGACTTTGAAGGTTAGGTTGGCCAAAATTAAAAATCAATCAGCTAAGTTTGGATAATTACACCTTCCTACCCTAAAGTTTACTATGATTATAAGTAGACTTTTTTCAAATTTAGATAAGTATCTACATTATCGTTAATGATCGTCTTTCAAATAAGCCTCACTGATAATTTTTTCTACCAAATTATTTTGCCCTTAGTTTAAGTGTCGGCAATTTTTTTGTGAGGGTGTGTGT
Source organism: Petrea volubilis (assembly GCA_026212405.1). NCBI lineage: Eukaryota > Viridiplantae > Streptophyta > Magnoliopsida > Lamiales > Verbenaceae > Petrea > Petrea volubilis. The sequence goes on from CM047881.1 coordinate 17,278,100, forward strand.
AATGTCCAACCCGAATCCAACTTGATTGGATTTGAGTTGGATTTAAATTGATTGGATTAAACGATCAGTTGTCAAATCACCCAACAATTCAATCCAATCCAACTCAATATGTTATTCATATTCACCTTTTACAAACTTTTGATTCTTCACAACTAAAAATGTTGTTAAAAAAACTGAAAAAAATGACATCAATTTAATAATATTTAAAATTGGACCATATTAATGACAACGTTATCATGAAATCAGAAGTTATATTACATAATTATAAAATTAAGTTGAAATTTTGTGATTAATGAGTAAGGAAGTCCCTAATTACAAACCACGATAAATCTTAAGTAACTAACATGAAGGAATAATTGAACTGTATAAACTATTAAAATATTAAGCTTATTGTGAACCGCATATAATATTATTTCTTCAATTTTATTTATTTTCAAAAATCTTAATTTTTTAATTAATAATTTATTTGTTCCCTTCAATATTACTTAATTCCCTAACCAAGAAAAATTCTTAAATCATAAAATATGCAATATATTTTAACCAATTAACAACGAACAATTATTAATCTTATAAATTATAAAATATCAATCTAAATATTAAAGGATGAAGTTATTTATTGCATTTCTCGAATAAAAATCATAAAAATAATTATCTTTTACTATCATTCTTCTAAGCAACATAAGTCGATCTTTTTCATTTCTTTATGAAAATGGTTCAAGAGATGCATATGTCTTCAGTTGTGTTGCAAATCTTAAATTACGAGGCCAAATATTAAAAAAGTAGGTATGAAAAGATAACAAAAATAAAAACAAAAACTATCAAATATGATACTCAATTATATTTTTTTTCAAATTTCCACCATTTTTTAAGTATTGAAAGACGACAACCCAATTGATAAATTTTCTTGGCAAATAAAATATTTAAATCCTTTCTTAATTCTTTTAAATATTTTCTCAACTTTAATCCATATATTTATTTTTCTAACAATTGAAGTATATCCCATTTAGCTTTCAATGCAATAATAATTTTTTAAGGGAAAACATTATTAAGTGGATAATTTAAAAAAAATTAATATTGAAAGTTAAAGAATAATAGAACTGGGAAGTGAATAATAAACTATTAAATGAGTAATAATATATATATATATATATGCTTGATGTGTCCAGCGCCTACTTAGTCCGACACGTCAGCAGAGGTAGATCTGTTTGAGATTTCTCAAGTATGGGGCAACAAAACCCTCGACCAAGTAGGTTGTCATCAATAGAAGTTTTAAAGTTAGGCTGCCTTCGATAGAGGTTCTAAGCTAGAAATCTCATCTAAGTGCGAGGCCTAATGCGATCGAAGAGATTCACTGTCCTCGAGAGTGCGTCCGCGTGAAAGACGGGAAGCCTTAGAGTGCAAATCATGAGATGGAAAATATCCCTAGGCTTCCCCTCTATCAAAGTCCATGGTTTCAAAGCCTCGAAGGGCCTCTACATGCCATCGAGGCCTTTTAGGCAAGGCAAGTGGAGAAGGGAAACAAATGACGTTAAGGCATGGAGTGCCCTCGATCACTATCATATCGAGGACATGAATCCTATAGTTAGTCTTTGCCAAGCCCTGCGGCCAACGGGCAAGTCTTAGCTGGCAAGCCTGACAGACCTGGTACCTGCCGCCACCTAACTTGCGCCTTTGCACATTGGTTCATTCCATCGGTCTTCAGCGCATTAAATGCCTCCTCATAAGTACAATCCTTGGCCATAAATGCTCGATATATGCATTAAATGCAAAAGTTCAAACCCTATTAAAGAGAGGTAAGGTCAGCCGCCATTTGTGAGATCAAGAAATGACAAAAAACATGTCCATTTATACCCATGCATTAGATCGGCTGGCCAACCCCCATCAACCATGTCACATCATGGGAACTCTCTCATATAAATAGCAAAAAATCTCTCCCCCAAGAAGTATCATTCACTTTTTACACATTACATGCAAGAAAAATACGTTACTGTTCATCATCTTCATCAAAAAATATCATAAACTAACTTGAGCGTACGAGAGCCTACGCCGGGGCAAAATCGGCTAGTCTCACGTGCGTTCCTCCTTCTTGGGCAGGTGGGCCACCAGCATCCAACTGGAGCGTATCAGACTCCGCCATGTGGTCAACCAGAATCCGACCGCATTAGTGCTCTTTTATAAAGCACCAACATCTTCTAATAATTGCTTGGTATCTTTTGACCTAACTTTTTCTAATCTCTCTTATTTTCTCTCACTTTCTCTCTCCTCTTTTAAATGTAATATATTCCAATTTCTTTTCTTCTCTCCCTCTTTTCTCATATATTTATCTTCAATATTTTTAGTTTATTTTATCTTTTCTTTTCCATAATAAAACTCAATTTAATTTTTAATCAATTATTTTTTTTCTAATATATAATTTTAATTTTCAATTAATTTTTTTCATAATGTATAAAATTATAAATTTACTAAATACATTGTTAAATTATATTCCACTTTTATTTTGCACATGCATGAAGTATGCTACACCCGCTAATATATATATATATATATATATATATATATATATATCTATTTTAACTTGAGGTTCGGGTTCGATCGGATTTTCGTTTACCTGAATTTTATTATCAGGTTTTTCGGTTGACTTGAACCCAATCCAATTTTATTTTTCGGGCTCCACATTTGAGTTTGACTTGATTTGATCCAAACTCGAAATCCCCAAGCCTAATTTGGATTTTTTTTTTCAAATTGATCATGTTCGATTCATCAGATTGGGTTGGATTTTGACGCCCCTACACAAATCACAACCATGCAAAATTGCACTATCTGCCCAAGTGACAAACAGAAAAGAAAGAGATAATAATAAAAATGGATAATTACGTCTACACTTCCTGAGGTTTGGTGTAATTACCGATACACCCTCTCACATTTGATTATTTACAATTGCACCCCCTCCGCGTTAGAGCCGTTAACAAGCACCCCTTCCGTTGGTGGCCGTCAGGATTTTTGTTTAACACCGTTAGTCTTGAACTATAAACTTCCAAAAATACCCTTTAATTGGCAAGAATTTAGTTATCACATGATTTTGACTTTTTAAAATAACTATAATATCCATAGGGTGGTCTTAGTAATATTTCAAGATATTTAAAGGATTATTTGTAATTCTCAAAGGCAAAATTTAATTTCATAAATTTAATAACTATTTTTAAAATTCTTTTTCTTAATTTTATATAGTATGAGATATATTTATTGACTTGTTTTAAAATAAAATCACCATCTTCATCATCTTCAAAACCTTCAAAAAAATCACCATCACCGTCATCATCATCATCATCCTAGATCCACCACTACGGACGGCGGCGACGGCGGCAGGCAAGGGGAGTGGAGTGGGGTTAGGCGGTGGAGGGGATAGGCAGTGGGAGAGGAGGGGAGAGGATGGAGGACGGCAACCAAGGGAAGGGAGGCGTGGGGTGGGGGGAACGAATTGGGGTTTGGGGAGGGGTAGGATTGGGTTGGACGGGGGGTAGGGGATGGGTGGCGGGGGGTTTGGGGTTGGGTTGGGCGGGGGAGGAGATGGGCGGTGGCGAGCGAAGGGATGGGGACGGGGTGTGGGCGGCGGGTAGGGGGTGGTGACGGTGGTGGCTATGGAGAAGAGAGAGAAGAGGTAGAGAGACGATTGGAAGAGAAAAGAAGGAGAGAAAAAAGGCAAAAAACAAAAAAGAAAAAGAAAAAAGGAGAAGAAGAAAAAGAGGGGGGGAAAAGGAAAAAGGAAAGAAAAAAAAGGGGGGAAAAATGAAGGAAAAATAAAAAAAAATTCAAAAATACAATTGGATATCTATTATGTTTATATGTATATATAGGTTTTTTATTTTTTATATTCAATTGGGGGTATTTTCAATAAAATACAAAAATATTAAGTTTGGCTATTTTTGGGATTCAACCTTAAGTGTAAAAAAGTCATTTCATAAAAACCGTCAAGGTTTCAAAAATTATCTTATTATAAGAGGTGTAATTGTAAATAGTCAAATGTGAGGGGTGTATCTATAATTATACCAAATCTCAAGGGGTGTAGAAGTAATTATCCCTAATAAAAAATTAAAATTATGAAGGGCTCTACGTCGAGTTTATTAATTTTTTAGGGACTTTATGGTCGATACAAAGTAATTGAATTTATCATTTTATTAGTCATTATTATTATTATTTTGATAGACTAATTGAAATTATCAAGGAAGCAATGGAGTGTTAATGGATTAATAATGATTAGCATTAGACAGGCTGTAAAGCTCTTAATTTGTCTTTTATCTTTGCTTCTTTTGATTAAGCGGAAAACAGCGGGCGGCTGCATCCCCGCACGACACAGTCAAGAAATAATAGATTACTCACAAGTCACAAATTTATTGATGCTTTTTAGATAAGAAAAGCTGCAAGCTTAGGGGTGTTTGCGAATATTATAAAAAAAATTATTATTATTATTGTTGTTGTTGATGTTTTAATTTTATTGAAAAAATAAGTATGCAATGTCTTGTCTTGTTGTTTTCGTTGAAAAAAAACAAACTTAAAATAAGTCAAAGTCGAAAGTAGCTTTCACACTATTTTTTTCAGATATTTTTTAAAATTCAACCACTAATTTTTATTTTATTTTTCTTTCTAAACACTACTCATTTTTACTACTCAATTTTTTCCTAATTTTTTGTACAACTTTTATTTTTTTTAAAAAATTATAAATATTTGCAAACACCTCTTTAGTGTATTATCACATTAAAAACAATTATCCAATTCACAATGATTCAGCTAAAGAGTTTATACCTGATTGATGCTCCTAGCTAATAATTATAATTAAGAGTGCATTTTTGAATAAGCTTAGTGATATTTTTAACATTTTTTCCCTATTTTTGATGGGTTAATTGCGGTAATCTTTCTCAAAATTAATGAAATTACAAATTGCACCCCCCCCCCCTCTTTTTTTTTTTTTTTTTTTAAATTATCAGAACCTCCACTTTAAGTTTACAAAGTTTGCATGCTGCTTAAGATTTTGTATAAAAGTTGCTGATATGAGCAAGAAATTTGAATGACTTTACCTTCTAGTTGTGTCTTCTTACTGTGCCCTTTATGTCCTCACACACTAAACTTGATAGAAGAGATTGAGAAAATCATTTAATTTTTTTGCTAAAGAGGCGAAGGAAGAACAACCAAACGAAGGAAGTTTACGTCTGAAATTTTCATCGAATAAGTTTAATTCTTCTCCTTTTATGAATTTTTTTCAGATTTTGTTCTTGGTTTTTTTTAGTTTCATTATGAACTAATTCAATTGTTAAGTGTAAGGATGGTGTAGTTCACATTTTTCACTATTCTATGAAAATCCCATGTTTTTGAATCTATTTTCTTGTATTTTTGTTTGATTCTCGTTTAATGCGTTAATGCTTGGTTAGGGTTTGATCCACCCTAATTCATGAATTGAGGATCGTTGATAAGGTTAATAGACGATTCGCAATTAGAGCTCCAATTAGATGAGATCAATCAGTGTTAAAGTTGCATGAGAATGAATTTAACATTGATTGAACCTTAAGGCAGTGATTAAAATTTATACAAATAGTTTCTAAAGCTAGGATTAGTTGAATGAGAATTGATTAGTCTTAGGCTTAGAAGGGATTGTATGAATTAATTCTGCAATGCTCGAGAGAAATTGTAGATAGATTTGTTCCTGGCTTCACACAACCACGAAACTATTCAACTTAGGGATTGGATTGGAATAGAAAATTAGGTGAATGAAACCACCTTGCACTTGCATTTCTCGCCGTGATTATTTGTTATTATTGTTTTTCGTGAGTTGTTTTTATTAAGAAATTAGGTTTTATTTAGAAAAACAAAATCAGTACTCAAATTGATACATTTACTTAAATAACACGAGTCACTTTCACGGGTTAAGTCACAAACTCTGTGGGATTCGGCATTCTACTCACTTTGTATTACTTGTACGACTGCGTGCACTTACGTAGCCACAACAAGCAACCATTCTCAATCATGTTGTTGTGAAATGTGGAGAAATTAAGAATCAATTCATGAGAATATCACAAAAAAACATCACCACAACATCCATCACAAAGCCCAAAATCTTACAAAAACACACTACACGTAACATAACTTTACAAATACAGAAGGGTATTTTTGCCCACTCAAATTGCCTGAAAATTTGATTGATCGGTATTTTTGATAAATTATAAGTTTTTAATTAAAACAATCTAAAACCTAAGTGGTGACTAACAATAGGGTGCTTTTTGAAAAAGCTGATAAAACATCGGGGGGGGGGGGGGGGGGGGGGGGGCGGAGGGCTTGCTATCTATAAACATTTTAGGGGTTTTACATTATTTGACCTAAACTTAGGGGTGATCAATGTATTTTGCCCTATACACTAATGTATTTGTGTATAATTATTTTATAGTTAAAATAATTATTTTTAGGGATAATTACACTGGGGTGCCCTGAAGTTTGCTTAAATTACAAATAAAACCCTCGATTTTGGTAAATTACCTAACAAACCCTGGGATTTGTAAATGTTTTACAATGTCAACCTTCTGTCTACAAACGTTAGATTTTGTAAAAGAAATCGTCAAATTTTTGTTTCGTTCTTCCTAATTTACCCTTTTGGTCAAAGTTTGAACAGATTTGACTAATTTTTTAGGACTAAAATACTCTTTGGGTCAAATCTAATTTTGTTGTAACCCTTGTTACTATCAAACATTTCAACATGTATCAAACCCAGAGAGCATTTTAGTTCTAAAAAATTAGTCAAATCTGTTCAAACTTTGACCAAAAGGATAAAATAGAAAGAACAAAACAAAAATTTAATGATTTCCTTTACAAACCCTAATGTTTGTAGACAAAAGGTTGATATTATAAAATATTTGCAAATCCTAGAGTTTGTTAGGTAATTTTCCCAAACCGAAGGTTTTATTTGTAATTTAGGCGAACCTCAGGGTACCCCAGTATAATTATTCCTTATTTTTATTGGTGCTTGAAATTAGTTCGAACTAGAAATTGATGGGAGGTTGGTTTTGATGGAATGTGTTCAATTTTAGAGTGAAATACATTAGGAATGTTGTTATTAGGGCCCTCAAATTATGCTAGTGATTTAGTTGAGCAAATGGGGTTTAAAAAGGATCACTATTTTGAATTGAAAAACTGTATAAGTGAGACATTAATGGCTAGAGATTTTTTATGGAGAGTAACACCTTAGTTTGAAGACACATATGAATATAAACATGATTAAAATAACCTTTATTATTTGTAAATAAATAACCATGTAGCTCGTTAGGATACCCTATTGTCAAGTGCGTGTGTGGCATGGGACGAGCCATCCTAGATCGCCGTTCTGTAGGACAAGCTAAGATTATGAATGCAATTGGCATGGATTTGGCCATTTTAGTCTATGGCCAATTGTCGAGTAAAGGGATGATTGTCCTAAGGGCTTAGGCAAACTCTTTTTTGCAGAGTTTGTTCTAAAAGGGGTTTTTTTAAAAAAGAAAAAATTAACCCCAAAAAAATTGTCAATGAGTTTGTTCTACAAGGTTAAGAACTCAAGATTGATCAAAATTGGGAGCTATAGTATGATCATGGAACCTAGCTCGTCGGCAGTGAAATCCTATATTTCATCTCCAACCTTAAAGGTTGTGATTAAGGGGAATGAATTCATCGAATCAAACCCTAAATTTGAGTTATCACTTGGATTTGAATCCCTTGTGTACACCACAATTGTCTTATTTAGGTATATAGTGCAAATTTTGATATACATGGCCTAGTTTGTACCACGTTGATATCATAATAATAAAATTTGTTTTTCAACACATTAATATTTAGGGATAATTACATTTAGTATCCCTCTAAATTACAGAAAGTTACCTCGATAAAATTCATAATTACAAATATCCCTCTATTTGCCAGTTATCCGAACAACTTTTTTTAAACTTCCGATTTTATCCTTTATTTCTTAATACTAAATAGGGATAATTACATTTAGTGCCCCTCGAAAGTATTGAAATTACAACTGGTCCCCCAAAAATTTTTAATATTATAGAGAGTTACCTCGATAAAATTCATAATTACAAATATCCCACTATTTGTCGGTTCTCCAGTCAACTTTTTCTAAACCTCCGTCATCATAATTACAAATACCCCCTATTTTCTGGTTACAAATATCACGCCTCCTTTGTTTCTCCCGCTCTCTCCCTCCTTCAATCGATCTTCTCAGTCTCCCTCCATCCCTCTAGCTCTCTCCCTCCCTTCATCGATTGCTCTCCCTCCCCGCCCTTAGATCTATCCCTCCCTCTCTCTTCCTCTCAATCTCTCTCTCACTCTCTCGCGGCGGGCGGCAAGTTTAGCCGGTGACGGCGGTGGGCAGTGGGTGGCGATTTGTGTGTGTGTATATATATAAATGTGTGTGTGTGTGTGTAATGTTTGAGTATGTATATATATTATGCATGTGTATATATACATATTTATTTATATATTTATATTGCATTTACACATAAAAATAAATTAACATGGAAGAAAAATGTATAAAAATTAGGGCAAGAATAGATTTGGAGTTTCAAAAAAAAATTACTGACGTCATCATATTATCATATGGAACAGGCTGCGTGGGGGGTATTTGTAATTATGAATTTTATCGAGATAATTTTCTGTAATATTAAAAATTTTTGGGGGACCAGTTGTAGTTTCGATACTTTAAAGGAGTAGTAGATGTAATTATCCCCATGGAAGAAAAATGTATAAAAATTAGGGCAATGGTAGATTTGGATTTTCAAAAAAAAAGTTGCAGACGTCACCATATTATGACTGAGAACCGGCTGAGTGGGGGGTATTTGTAATTATGAATTTTAATGAGGTAACTTTCTGTAATATTGAAAAATTTTGGAGGGCCAGTTGTAGTTTCAATACTTTAGAGGGATAATAGATGTAATTATCTCTAATATTTAATATGGGAGAATTTTATTTATTCAAGATTAAAATAATAATCATTATTTATAATATTACTTTTAATATTTAAACATTTTCTTTTATTTTCTTTCTTTTTTTTAGTTACCCTATAAATACATTTTACCAAACGTCCCAACGAGTTTAATGAATACACCTACCAGGGTCCAAAATCTATAAAAATCATATCACATTGAGCACACAATTTTGATAAACCCGTCTCAGACCGGCTCATTCTGCCATGCTACGCCCCACGGCCCCACCCCACCCCACCCCACCCAAAATTATTAATTATTATTAAAAATTAAAACACCAAAAGAATCAAAAAAAAAAAAAAAAACGCTCAGCCCCCAACCCCCCCTCTTTTTTCACACACAACACACAGTAGAGAGAGACAGAGAAAAAGGAATTTAGATTATCTCACAGTCTCTCATCTCATCTATCTGTGGCGTTGTTTGTTGTTCCTCTGTACATATGTATTTTTCTCAGCCATTTCCTTTCTCCCTTTCTTCCTTTTTCTTCCACTAACAATCATTTCTCGAAGTCTTGAGAAAAAGATATTCGTTTTTTTTTTTTCAATTTTTTTCTCCTCAGCTTTTGGGTTGGTTCTTGTTTTTAATCTGGGCCATGCGGAGAGGCAGGGCAGCGGCGGCCAGGCAGGTTCCGGCGGTTCCCGTCGTAGAAGCTAATGGATCTGGAGGATCTAAAGAGATCAGATTCCGGGGCGTCAGAAAGAGGCCGTGGGGAAGATTTGCGGCGGAGATCAGAGACCCTTGGAAGAAGACCCGTGTCTGGCTTGGCACCTTCGACTCGGCCGAGGACGCTGCTCGCGCCTACGACGCCGCCGCGCGCTCGCTCCGTGGTCCCAAGGCCAAGACCAATTTCCCAGTGCCACCGAGCGGCAATGTTTTCCCTGATTTCAACCCTCAAAACCCTAATCAACCCCAGATCAACAACAACCCTCACGATCCCTTCATGGAATCCCGGTATTACACCCAGGACCAACACATAATTGCACAGCAGAGGCCGACTTGTAGCGGAATGAGCAGTACCGTGGAGTCTTTTAGTGGTCCGCGGCGGCCGCCGGCACCGCCGCTTATGCAGCAGCAGAGGAGGTACCCGCGGTCGCCGCCGGTGGCTCCAGACGATTGTCACAGCGACTGTGATTCCTCCTCATCCGTGGTCGATGATGCCGAGTGCGACATCGCCTCTTCCTCTTGTAAAAAGCCCCTGCCTTTTGACCTTAATATGCCGCCGCCGGTAGACGCCGCCGCTGAAGTGGAGGAGCTCGCCTGTACGGCGCTCCGGCTCTGAGGTGTTTCCTCCGACGATGATGAATGGTGGAACTTATCATTCGGAAGATATCCACCCATTTGGTTAAATTGATCAAATTTTCTTTTTTATTACTTTTTTTTTGTTTTATTCTGCGGAAAAATGAAAAAAAAAGAAGGAAAGAGAGAGTGGGAGAGAGGGAAAGAATGCTCATAGACAGTGGTGAAGACTGAAGATGTCGCAAGGGCTGAGAGCCTGTCTTCTATGAGCGTCTGTTGTTTGAAGAGAATTTACTTTTTAAAATTTATAAACTTTAATGTTATTGGTAATAGAGGATATTGTTGCTGATATTCAAAGTGTGTCCCTTTGATGTTTTAGTGTCTTGCTGATCTCTGGAATGTATATATAAAGTTTGTTGTTCAATTGTTTTATTGTTGTTTTGGTCCAACCATATACTTGGTGTGGAAGCAGATGGAGAGTCGATATTGATCTGTTTTCTTGCATATCAATCTGGGTCTTTGATCATTTTGTGTGTTTTTACCCTTTTTGGCTGACTTTGTTATTCAAGTAGACCTTTTGCTACTGATTTTCGATGACGAAATTTGGGATGATTTGCAAGCTCATTTGCATTCTTTGCTGTATACTGTTGAGTTGGGTATCGTTGTAGATTTCGATCCTGGCATTTGAAGATTGCTCCACAAAAGATGTATATGATTTTCATTAAGCAAAAAGGTTTAATTGATTGCTGTTTGCTCGTCTGTCTGTCTTTCACTCTCGATTCAAGACAGTCGTCTGTGTTATCTTACTAAGAGGTTTTTTCACTGGACTTGGTGTTGTCAGCTCAACATTGTCTGTATTGAAAATCACTGCATGTAGGATTTGCTTGTTTCGTGTATCTCTGTGTTTGTATATCCCTGCAAACCAACTTTGGTGGTGAAAATGTAAGAATTATACGTTGTTGTATGTTTGCTTTCTATGTGTCTTCTTGACGTTTTTCTTACTGGGTGGTAAGATTTTGTCAAATCATTTGTGATTTGTTCATCAATACGTTTGTTGTTTTGTTGTCTGTTGGCTTTATGCCTGCAGAGAAGAATTGAATTTGGAGCTAAGCTGATTTACTGCATTAACGTGTTTGAGATGGTAATTAAGTGTGCAGGTGTTTATGTTAATTTGTTTCTTGCTATTATATTGTCTTTTTGGAAGTTCATGTAATTTGCAGTACTTGGTTTGAATTTTCTTACTTGTAGATTTGCCATTTTAGCTTTTTAAACTTTCATTCACTTGATTAGTGTCATCAGCATTAAAAGGAAATTTTTTTAAAACTTTGTATTTGAGAGAAAACATACTTAATAGGAATTTATGCTGAGGCAATCGATTTTTCTAGCACTACTCCCTGCTATTTCTTTTGCTTTTTGCTGCTACTGATTTTTGTTTGTTTATTTCTCTTTCTTTTTTTGCTATTTGCTGAGCAAAATGTCACTCCTTATTTTATTTAATTCTTGTTATTACTTATTTTGTCTTCATTTCTTTGGAAGCGACTCTTCTTTCTTATTTGGGCGGTGCAGAGCGCTGAAGAATATGGTTTTTGCTAATACAAAGTTATTTGTCTTTGATCATTTGGCACGTCACTCCTTTTAGCATTTGTTGTTGCTGCACAATTTGCGCTATGTTTAGGTTATTTCAACACAAATGGAGCAAGGTGTTGATGGATCTGGTTGTAAATTATCAGGTCTCAGCACTGGATGGGGATTGTACCTGCCATGAAAGCCCGAAAAGCCTTGTTGCCTGACCATTGGGGTTACTTGGCTAGCTTCAGATATGCTTCTTAGGGATGTACTCTCTCTGTAATGTTGCTTAGAGGTCCTTCCTGCATGTATGTTTCGGGATTCAAACCGGATGAGGATTGCGAGTTTTGTGTAGAAGTTGACCTAACTTGAAACCTCTCTCCAAGCATGAGTAGATGTGAGATTGATGAGACAGAGACCTACCTAAGTGTCATGGGTCACATCTTAATGAAGACGGGTAAAACATGGCGAGATTGTTTGCTCGCATGGTTGGGAACTTAGGTACTTAAGAAGTAGGGATTGCTCGAAGGGTTGTTCTTTGAGTTACGAGGATGATGGTGCCACTTCGTGTTCTCTGATTGGCTAGTTATGAGTGAGTAGAGGGCTTAAGCAATGGAGACCATTTGGTTGGCAGGTTCATAGGAGTGTAAGGAATGTCTCCACCAAATTTTCACAGTTAGACGACCTGTTCAAGTAGGAATCATGAAGGCTTCCAGTGTAGTTGCAATAGTAATTTTAGCATACTGTAGGGCTCAATCCTTAAAGTTGGAGAATTGGATGGGCTCAAAGTTTGTGGAGTTGATTTATGCTTTAGGAGCTATGTTACAGCTTACAGGTCAAGCGGTGTGCAATTTGGAGGTTGGTGGAGGAGGGTACGTACGATTGGTGGCATCGTCTAACCCTCTTGGTGTTGTCAAGGCGCCAACCAAGCGATACGAAGGGTCAGTTTGTGCAACTTATAGGAGTGTTGGGGGTCCTTAGATGGGTGAGGATTGGATTGGTAGTGTGGGGCTAGGATCCCCATGGTTGGCATTCATTTAGCTCTAATAGGTTTTAGCATGCATTCTGTGCCCCATGGATTAACACCCCTTATTCAATTGAATAATTTATTAAAAAAAATTTATCAAATACTTTTAAAAAATTTATAAACTCTCAAATAACTTATAAAATATTTCAAAAAATTTATATGCTCAATCAAACACCATCTTAGTAGTTATGACAAAATTCATTGTCATTCAAGAGAATTATAGAAAAATCCGGTATCATATCAAAACTAGAAACTAAATTCAATTATTAAAATAATTTTTGCTCGATTATTATATATTGATAATTACGTTTTATATTCTGAAAGGAATATCCGGGGGCATATTCCTCTGAAAAGTTGAAAAACATAGATTCACATATCTTAGGCCGCAATGTAGACTGGTGCAGGAGCGCTTGACCACTTATTTTTCATCTTAGTATACTCCTGTGTCTGTTGATGTAAATTAAATAGTTTTTTTCTTATTCAAATATAGATCTTACTTTAATATAACAACGTGACATCACAAATAACAAATATTATTTCGAACAACGATAATACAAATCGTACGAAATCATTGTTAACACAACAAACCCAATAGAATACGATGTATTCTATTGTAGTCGAAAGAATGAATGTATTGACTTCGCGTTAGTAGATGAGGTTGATCAAAAAGGGATAATTACACCATCTCTACTGAATTTAAATAAAATTATAAACAATCTCTTCTTATTTAATTCGACACCACCACAATCACTTTCTTTTTTTAAATTGATGTTACATATGGCTTCTACATCGTAAACTTATTAAGGCCATGTAAATTTCATCTTAAAATGTCATCGATAATATAAGAAATACAATTAGCAAGTATGTCCTGCCTTGATGAAGGATTGATTTTGTTGAACTTATACATACCTTAGGGAAAATTCGTATTTTTGAAACAATAGGGGGTCATCCGTAATTTCACATAAACTCAGGAGATGTGGATGTAATTGTTCCTAATTAAAATTCATAACCTTTAATTCCTTATATCTAATAAATCCAGTTAATATAGTTTTCTATATATATATATATATATATATATATATGTATGTCTATATATACTAAATTAGTATAATACTAAAAAAATGATCTCTTTACACATATATAATATGTTATTTTTAAGAAGGATTTCAATTATTCACTTTATTGTGGCACTTTTTTCAAATTTTAACTATAATGTTATTCTTATCATGCTATACATTGTCAAAATATACTATTGCTACATTTAATTAGTACGCAACACTTTAACTAATGTCACTAAATCATAACTGACACTAATTGAGGGTGTTTTCATGGTTTTGTTTTATGGCAATAGGTAAGTAGCTAATCTCTTAGCCCTCTTCATGGATTTTTTTTTTAATTTAACACAAAAAGGTGTATTATTTAATATTCTAGCTCAAAAATAAGATTTGTAATAAAAATAACTTAAATCAACATTTCAAATGTCGACTTGTGTAGAAGTAGACATTTGAACTTCAAATAAAATAATATTTTTATTTAACGATTTGTAAATTAAATCAAAAAATATATACATAATTATTATTTTAATAGAAGTCGACATTTCAAATGTCAACTTCTATTAAAATATTATTTTTCTAAAATTTGATGTTAACGTGGCTAAGAAAAAAAAACAAAGGCTGAAGTGTTTTTTTATAACTTGGATGTCGACATTTCATAATAAACTGTCGACATCTGAATTAATTAATTTTTTTATTGAATGTTTGAAAGCTAATTGAATGATTCAAAGGCTGGACGCTACACGCAAAGCAGTCAATGCTGCAGATGCTGCATCATGTCTTATCAACCTGTTTTTTAAATTTTTTTTCTTATTTACTAAAATCGTGTGAAGGATTTGATTTCTTCCTCTTTATAAATGGGACGAACTCAGAGGCTGAGGAATACTTCTAGCTTCTGAGTTATATTTCTGTCGTTCGAAAATTACATAAAATTGAAATTTTGATATTTTGAGCTCAAAAGTAATATATTTCAAGAATTTATCAAGATATGTGTTATATTATTTTTTTAATGTATTATGATATATTTTGATTTTATTTCCATGCTTTATGAATGAATTGATTGAGAATAATTCGTTAAATCTTAAAATTATTTGCATATTTTTTGTATTATTTTGTTAGGTGATTGTTTTATGGTAGTAGAGAAGGTTCAAAAATTATGTTGTGTTATAATTAAAAATCGAAAATTATTATTATTTTTGTATAGTTTGCTTATGAAATGTAATGTTTTCTTTTTGTAGTAATTTGTTGGTAATAGGTGGTTTGTTTTGTAGTAATTTTTTAAGTGATGTAGTTTTTTCTTTGTTATAGAAATTATGTTGTATAATTTTTATAAAATAGAAAATTAGAATTCATTTTTGGAATGAAATAAATATAAACGAATTATGAGAACTTATTCGAAGTGTTGAAAGAATGAGAATAAGTTTGTTTGAAAAAAAAATGGGAATCTGGGGGTGGGTTGTCGACTGATCCACAAAGTTTTGTGAAGAAGTTGACATTTCAAACAACTTCTTCAAATTTTTTTTTTTTTTTTTTTGGTGAGGTTTTGTTCTGTATAAATAATAAATTTATATTACTTATTTGTTTGTATTTTTTGTAGAATGGATCTAGAGAGATTGAATTATTATTATGGACCTGAAGATAATAGTATTTTAAATGAGCAAGAAAATCATATTTCACAACAATGATTTGATGGTTGTGTGGACCTTGACCAAATAGTTAGAGTTAGACATTAGGGCAAAGGAATATTTGGTCGAGATGGTTTGCGAATTCACGACAAAGTAAAGGATACACTATGTACTATAGGTTTCTATGGTGTGTGCCGTTGTGGTTTTACCAAGTTAGATGAACATTTGATAACTGCATTGATAGAACGGTGGCGTCCGGAGACACATGTTTGTCATTTACGAGTTGGTAAGGCCACTCTTACGTTGGAAGATGTAGCGGTTATGTGTCACCCAACTGATGAGAATTCATGGAAATGTGAGACTTGCTTTGTGTTTTAATGGATTCACACCTTATTTTCAATCAGCATCGCTTTATTTATGTTAGCCAGTAATTGTAAAATCGTATAATTTGCCACTTGAGATGTGTATGACAATACCCTACATATTTTTGATATGCATTATTCCAGGCCCAAAAAACCCAAAGGCCAACATTGACATGTATTTGCAGCTACTGATTGATAAGCTGAAAGAACTTTGGGATGTCGATGTTCATACGTATGATGCATTAACAAAGCAAGATTTTATTATGAGAGTTGTGTTAATGTGGACTACCACTGATTTTCCGGCTTATGGGATGTTGTCTGGTTGAATGACTGCTGGTAAATTGGCATGTCCATGTTGTGTAGGTTATAGTAAGGTTGTAACATTGAAACATGGACCAAAAAAATACTTGGTTCCATTGCCATTGTCAATTTCTTGAAATGAATTATCCGTACCGACAGAACAAGTTCAATTTCAAGAAGAATAAGGTTGAGTATGATTCGCCACCACCGAAAGTTGATGATCATCAAATATGGGATCTTGTACAAGGGTTGTCGAAAATTACAGAGCAACCATATGGATAAGTTGATAGGGTATGGTGTGACGCGTAACTGAACAAAACAAAGTATATTTTGGAAATTTCCATGTTGGAAATATGTTTTAATTTGACATAACCTGGATGTAATGAATATTGAAAAAAATGTGTTCAATAATATTTTTAATACATTTATGGACATCAAAGGAAAAAAAAAAGACAATGCAAATGCATGAATAGATATGACATAGCTATGTAGGAGGCATGAGTTAGAATTGGTGTAGAAGTCAAACGGATAATGGGGGAAGCCAAAAGCTAAGTACACCTTCATGCTAGACCAGAAGAGGACAATATGTGATTGGATTAAACAACTTAAAATGCCATATGGGTACTTCTCCAATTTAAGTTGTTGTGTAGACGCACAACATGCAAAAATTCATGGGATAAAGAGTCATGATTGTCATATATTCATGGAACAATTATTGCCCATTGTATTCAAGGAATTGCCCGACGAGATATGGAAGCCATTAGTGGAATTGAGTAAGTTTTTCAAAGATTTTGGTTCAAGTACCTTGAGACACGAGGATTTTGACAAAATGGAGAAAAACATTCCGATAAATTTATGTAAATTAGAACGAATTTTTCCTTCGGCGTTCTTGGATGTAATAGAGCACTTACCTATTCACTTGATTGATGAGGCTCGTAATGGTGGTCCTGATCAATTTAGATGGATGTATCCATTTAAAAGGTTAGCAAACATATTCTTCTGTGTAAATTTATTATATTGAATTATTTTATATTAATAATAAGAATCTTGTGTTAACAGTGTGCTAGGTATCTCGGTAAAGTGAAGAAAACAATTAAACAAAAGGCTCAAGTAGCGGGGTCTATGTGTGAGGCCTATCTCCATCATGAGACTTCAAATTTTTGCTCTTTCTACTTTAAGTCCCACTTGCGGTCATTGAAGGTGCATTTACCGCAAAGCGACGATGGTGGTATGGACGAGTTGGTTCCACCAACATTAATGGCGATTGGCATTGTCTTTGATGAACTGGGTATTGATAGAATTCAAATACTATAAGCTATTTCACATCATTGCTTAATTTCTAACTGATGAGTTGTGCATCACAAAAGAATGAGAATATGTTTCTCGATCATATTTCCTTCTTGGGAATGTTGGCACCTGCCAGTTTCACGGGTCCTAGTCTTTGTATTGCATGTTCACGGATGTTTTTTATACGGAAGCTGTGGCAGGGCTAAATTTGGCTTTAATTTTTAACTTGAACTTTCGCACTATGCGGTTAAGTTCACGCACCTTATCAGCCTTTTCTTACTCTCACAATTTTACCGTTCGCATTTAAAGTGTTTAGAGTGAAGCAACCAATAATCATTGGCAGACAATGTATAATATAACGTAGGCATAATGCACAAGTATTATGGGAAAGGGCTCAACTTTCGTATTCCCCCAAATAATGTAAATACAATAAGATTAGAATTAACTGCACTCGAACTGTGTACCAAAATTGTGCATACCATCGGTATATAAATTATATCATGCAATGGACAAATCTCAATTGTTGAAGACAACCAACTGTTTAGGAATATGAGTGGAGTAGTTTCTCAACAGGATTGCTCCATGTGTCTTAGAACTGCTTCATTGTCTGAGCATAAGACCAGCTTAACCACTCCAAGAAACAAGGAAAACCGTCACAACTTATCAAGAAATTAGCAAACTGCCAAAGTTAACCGTTCTCAACTGCCGCAGTTGCCAGCATGCATGCATTGTGCCCAGAATGCGCATCCACAAGCTTTGCGTGCCTAGTTGTGCAAGCTTGTTCATCATCGCCCACAACCATCAAGTTATTAGTCAATCGAGTTCCATAAGTGCCAACCTTGCTACACTGCGCGCACGACAGAGTGCCCTACACGCATCATTCCGCTTAAGGGATGCGTAGTGCGCACGATTGCCTGCTCGCACACGCGCAACCTAGCTATTCCGTCGAATCCACCGAGTCATCCAGGAAACACTATACCAAGCCAACATTCCAAACACCCCAGCACACAACACATGTAGTGCTAGCTAGTGCCACGCTTCAAGGGGCTAATAGAAGCTAATTAGGCAATTATGGGTTGATTTCTAGACATTACAAAGGATCATAATAGGAGAGGTGAGGTAATTTATAAAGTATCACAAGACACGAATATATATATATATATATATATATATATATTCCAAATCAACTTTATGAATGGCGTTATATTTTGCGACTAGGCTAGGAAGCTATTGAATGTGGGAGTTGCTTCCAAACACACTTTAGTGCATACTAAAGCTGGAATATAAACAAGTTGAACAAAAGGAATATTTCCATCGTTGTTCTTGATTTACTTGGCTCTATTTATAGAATAACTCATTCGTTTGTTAAGAATTCCATGTGGAACAGGACGCTACATAGCATCCCATGTTGAGCATATGAACAGAGTCTTAAGTACAAAGAGAAAGCGAGAAAATAAATTTATAAAGAGAAACTATCAGTTGGTCTAGCGGCATGAGGAGCTAGATCCCTTAAGCAACGTCCAGAGTTTGAATCCTGATGTTGTGAATGAAGAAACTGGGTTGAAAGGGTCGCCCCAATAATGAGCATCTGCAGTACCCGATCCAAATTAGTTGGCTGATAAATTGAATCCGGGTGGTTAAAACAAAAAAAAATTCTTCGTTTCTGGTGTTATAGTTGGCCCGTTTCATATTAATGTGATACTTTATTGGAAAGTTGCTACAATCAAAATAATTGTTGGCCTGAATGATCATATTCATGAAGTGGAATTTTGACTGTCTACACAGCTCTACTTTTAAGAGAGAGAAACTGAAAATAAAAATTGTACCAAAAGAAAAATAAATAAATAAATAAAAAAGTAAAGCCACTGCACAATTAATGGAATCTAAAAGTTCGCAAATTTGAGATTAATACGTCTGAGCTTTGAAATGTAAAAGATCGATAAAATATTTGAGTTCTTTAATGTTGTATGGTAAAAGGTCTAGCAATATGATTGATCGGAAAAAATATAAAAAACGTGGCACAAGGATTGGACCTGTGTAGCTTATGGTCCAATATCATTCAGCCCAATGCCCACCTTCTTTGTAACTGGACTTGGAGTCCAAGTAACTGGCCTGGCCTTGAGCTGTCCTGTAAAATTTGCTTGCCAGAGTAGGATTGAAATTGATTTGACAAGTGATGTGATCCATTATTTAAAACTTACAACTTGACATATGTACAAAATAAAAATATGTATAATTTTAATGGTGTAAAGTATTAAATATTTGTTACTTTATAACCTATTTACTAAATTAATGGTGAGTAAGAAAGTAACATAAAAGTGAAATTAAGAAAACAAAGATAAAGATAGTAAAAAGAGATTCTAAAAGAGTTTTAGATAAAAGAGGATATAACGGGCATGTTTGGATATGTTTAAAAAATATATGCATTGAGCCAAACTTTTCATAATGGTGTTCATTTTTTTTTAAAATTAAATAATTTTGTATTTAAATATCGTAGTTATAAGTATTTTAAAATATGATTTTACTTGAAATTGCTTTAAATAACTTCTAAAAAAAGTCATGTTTAACTTTTGTTATGCCATCCTTTTTTTTAGAAAATACAGTCAAACACATTTTTTCCACTAAATTATTTTTTTCAAAAAATAAGTTTCATCCAAATGGACTCAAAGGGGAAAAAAAATGAAAAACGTAGTGAAAAATACGTGCAATATGAGAAAAGGAGAGAGAAGATAATAAAAGAAGGGGCAAGCTAATATTTTCACAAATTAGTATTAGATTTGATTTCTAATCCATAATTCAAGTCCATTATGATTAATTATTGAATTTTTTATGAAATATGAGCCTGTTTGGATGTGTTTTTTTAAAAGAAAAGCACTTATTTTTTGAAAAAAAATAATTAAGTAAAAAAATTGTATTTAGATGGGCTTTATAAAAAACATAAACTAATAAAAAAAGTGTAGCTTCTTTTAAAAATTATCTAAAATAGTTTCAAATAAAAGTATTTTTTTAAAACACTTCTGATTGTTGCATACAAACGCAAAATTATTTAACTAAAAAAAACTCTGTCATAAAAAGTAAAATTCAAAAAGTACATTTTAAAAAGCACTTATAATTTAGTGAACGAGAAAACAAATAGCACGATAACTTAAAATTCAAAAGCTTATAAATACAATATAGCTAGAAAATTATTCTAAGTTATTCTATTTTTCTATTGTAACTACAAAATTCGCTTAATTGAGCACATCTAAAATTTTTGTTATAATCTATACTATTATATAAAATAAAATATCAATATTGTACTTTTAGTCTCTCGATCTGCCACTGTTGTTTCCTTCTCCTTTCTGATATTCTTTCTCTCCTCAAATTTTTAATACCTTTTAAATTCTACGATTTTTTTTTTTTATTTGTAGTTTTAACCACCGCACTTGAGTTTGAAAGAACAATCTAGAAATTTCTTAATTCGAAAGTTGCTTGATAGCATTTCAGGAGACAGCTAGAAGTTTCTTGTTTTGCACCCTCAGTTAATAGCCACCGCACCAAGACTTAAAACCATATTAGAATTTTAAAATTTCGCCTCTAAAATAAAATTATAATTTAAATACGTTTTTGAAAGTTTTAGGCGTTGCTCTCCTAAATTATAGAAATATCCATAATATTTTATAAAAATTTAACTTCGTCACTCGTCCCTTCAAACAAAATTTCAAATTCTATCTCTAACTTTAAACGAAGATGAAAATTAACCATGTATGTATTTATTGCTACATTTTGCCCCTCAATATCAATTGTTTGTTTTTTTTTTTTTGTCATCTTTGTGTCCTTTGTCCCTACTCATAAAAGTAAGTAAATGCTTAATTAATAGAATTATCATAAAGTAGCTCTTTGATTAATATAAAATTTATGATCGATGGATTACATCATAATTCTATCAAGACACAACTAAAACAATAATTAGTAAAAATATATTTACTAACGGATTTATAATAGACAAAATTAATTACAAAAATATAATTTTAAGACAAATTTTAATAAATTTGTGAAGCATTTTTCCATTTATAAAAAAAAAATGATGATTTTCTGATGGTGAACCTTTTTTGGTTACCATCATTCCATCAATACGCACTATTTATAAATCTTTTTTTTTTTGGTGCAATGTAATGTTTGAAATTCCACTTCAACTGTTTTTTTTTTTTTTTTGAATTCCACTTATTTTTTCAAATACTACCTATTTTTATTTTACATTCCACTTATTTTTTCAAATACTGTCTGTTTTTATTACTCAATTTTTTTTTTCAACTTTCTTTACAACTTCAACTTATCAGAAAGCGGAAGTTTTTCGCAAATACCCCATTAGAGGGTCACCCGCAACAGGGAATTATGGCTCTTTACGCTCAACTTAATTTTGAGGTACAATAGCCTAGAATATTCAATTTTGGGGAGTGAAGTGCCATTTATTTTTTCTTATACTTTTTTTTAAGCAATTCACATTGATATTTTATCCATTGTTGTAATCTTAATTTTTTGACTTAATAGCTAAGAAAAATTTAAGGTTAGTACATAAAATATTTATCTTTATTAATAAATAACAATATATTTTCTTAAAATATATCATCATTTGGAAATAAAACTTATTTTAAATTTTGAAATATAAAAAAATGATTCAAAATGTAAAATCACCCCCATCCCCCCACCCGGAAAACATATCATAATCTTACAATTAAGCCCAAAGGGGAAATCGTACCAAGAATAGATAATATGACGAGTTCATAAGACAGATATAAATAAGGACAAATCTCACTAGGGATTATTTATAATTTAAGAATGACTTAGGACCCTTGCAAGCAAGCTCAAACATACATGTCCTCTAGTCCTAATAATTGTTCATGTGTGAAGCCCCCCAGCGCCCCCCAACCCCTACCCACCCCCTAACCCCCCCCACCCCCACCCCACCAAAATTAATTGTACACGTGGCAGCAGATTATGCAGTGAAATTTTCGACACGTAAATGGGCCGTTTAGGCGTACACTAGGCAGCAAATTAATGGCCACACAAACTTTATATTTCATTTTATTTTATACAAACTTTATTGGATTCCCCAACGCATCCGCTACAACTTTAGGGGAAGAAATAAATTGTGTGGTTGAGAAAATTTCAAGACAGCTCCACCATTTTTTTTTAATACCGATACCAATCAATTTGTCACAGGCAATGAACCTGCACCACACCAGATTCAATTGACCAAAATTAAAATCACATTCTTTTTTAAGTGGAACAGTTTGATATGTAGTAAGCTCGTGAAAATGGACACACGTAAAGTGGTGTTTTGCTTTGTTGTGTTAAGTGGTAAACATAGGACAATTGTGGTGCCTTAATCATAGGATTTGTTTGTTTGTTTGTGGTGATTTTTTGGATTACATTGGGGCATCCCGTCATGTGGGGGGGGGGGGGGGTGTTGGTATTGGAATTGGTATTAGCAGGTTGGCCATTTGCTTGATTGAAGGTCCAAACTGTACACGTTGCGCACTTCATCAATTCATAATTGAATGACCTTTACAAGGGGATATTTTCCAAATAATTTTCTTTTTTTGTCAAATCGGTAAGTCTCATTTAATTATATTAATAACTCACACAAATATCTATTACGAATCTAGTAGAATAAATTACTAAATTCATTAAACAATGTCTAGAATTTGAATATTGAAAATTATGAGTAAAGCAACTTGATTTGAAGGATTGCTCTTATAATGGACCTCTGCAGTATCCACTCGAACTAATCGATTAGTCGGTCAAATCGGGATGGCTAAGACTCCCTCCCCCCCAAAAAAAAACATACAAACTAAGGAATTTTTGGTTCAGTAGTAAAAGGAAAGCCTTATGATTATGAAGTCACAAGTTCGAATCCTACCAATAGATATTAATATGTTGAATAGCAATGCATGCTCTATTGTATAATAGTTTCTTTGTTTTTTTGATTATTGTTGATGGCTGATGTAATCGTTCATTAGTTTGGTCTTGATTTGAGAGAGTATTGATATAATTGATTGATATGTAATAAATCGCATCCAGTAAAAAAAACGACTTGCACAAATTAGGTTATTACATATTTAATCAAAATTACAAATCAAACTATTCAACCACAAATAAATAAACATCTCGGGTTCGATTTTCCACCATTTAAAAAAAATTATATCATTTTATTGTTTAAAATTCAACAGCTTATAAGTTGTTTCAAAAAAAAAATTAAGAGAGTTTAATTTCTTAGGAACTCGTAAGTTTCAAGCATCAAAATTTTTAAGTTCATGAGCTATTTATCAAAAAGATTATCAAATATGTTTAGTGTGTGTATAAACTCTAATATATTTTATAAAATATTTGAAAATTTTATAAGTTGAGCTGAATACCCTATTCAAATAGAGTTGAGATTTGATGATTAGTAATCAAACATATCTGTATAGCCATAAATTTTTTAGTTCACTTCAAGTTTGGTTAAATTATATTTAGTTATATAATACGTAAATTATGTTTGTTATATAATTAATGCAGGATTCATTAAAAATGATCAATTATATAATTGAGTGTAGCCAAAATTGAACTTGAATGGCGATTTTTTTCGGTACAATACATGTCATGATGTTGACCGACGCAGGTCGAACGATAGCTAATATATGTATACTTAATTAATCTGGTGGCATGATTTTGAGTGATAATGGATGATCCATCAAATCATCTACATAAGCATGCGATTGTCTTATTATGATAAGGCGTTTTTTTTTTTTAATGTTTCATAATTGAAATGCCCCATTTTTAACTTATGTGTCCCGATTTAGAATTATTTCTTATTTCTTATGAAAATAAATATGGGTCGTGATCTCCCCCCCCCCCCCCCCCCTCGTTTTATTCAAGAAACAAAGTTTTTATCTTCTAATATTATATATTAAATTGATATATGAAAAAATAAAACTTATCAATTACTGCACTTAGCAAACTCTACAAAGATGAATTGATTTCATTTAGCTCAAACATATGTTACATAGGCACGAATACGACAATATCAACATAACGATATAAAATTTATGACATGAGATAACTTCAATACAACACTATTTAAATAAATATATTTATATTATTTTGACGTCAATATGATATAATATGCACATACTCTACGATTTTTGTATAAATGGAAAAACAATTTTAGCATTGAGATACGTATCGTTGATTATATCAAAATTCTGCACGTGTAGTTTATTAACTATCTATTTTAGTAATTATCAAAAAGAAGAAACTATCTATTTTAAAATAAAAAGAAAACTTTGAGTTTTATAAAATATATATATATATAATGAGAAAAATAAATTATTAAATGAAACAATATTTTTTTCGAGGCTTGTAAAATTTCGATTTTTAATTAGTTGTATACTTAGAGAAATATGTGATGAAAAAAAAAAAAAACTTCATGTGTTAAAAAAGTATCTAATAATTTTACCAACACTAAGCCCGTCAATGGGTAGGGTTTTACCATATCCGTACTTATTCATTCTTTATCCATACCCTACCCATACCCTAAAATTTTAAAATCTACCCATACCCTACCCTAACCGGTATTACTACAAATAAATGGGTTAGGGTAGGGTTTTACCGCTCCTACTCATTGGGTAATGATACTCAATGGGTATTCACACACTACACACATCCTTACCCAATAAGTATTCATATACCACACATATTTTTCACACATGCACGTACATTGTACACACATTTTTCACACACGCACACATATATTTTTCACACACACACACTGCACACAGTTTTCACACACACACTGTACACACACACACAGAGTTTTCACACATTGTGTGTAAATACACACTGCACACATACACACAGTGTATGAAAAAAAACACACACACAGAGTACACACACACTGCACACACACAGTGTGTGAAAAGTGAAAACACACACTGCAAATAGTTTTTACACACTGTGTGTAAACACACACTGCACACACACACACACACTGCACATAAATTTCACACACTATGTGTATGCACACACACACAGCGTGAAAACACACACTGCACACAATTTTCACATATTGTATGTAAACACACACACTGCACACATACACATTGTGTGAAAATTGTGTGCAGTATATTTTTTCAAGCAGTGTATGTTTTCACACACACTATGTGAAAACTGTGTGCCGTATATTTTTTCACGCAGTGTGTGAAAAGTGTGTGTGAAACTATGTGTGTGCAGTGTGTGTGTGTGTGTGTGTGTGTGAAAAATATATGTGTGTGTATATGTGTGAAAAATGTGTGTATGTGTGTGCGCAATGTGTGTGAAAAATATGTGTGTGTATATGTGTGAAAAATGTGCGTGCAATGTGTGTGTAAGAGAAAAATGTGTGTATGTGTGTGTGAAAAATATGTGTGTTTTGTGTGTGTGTGTGTGTGTGTGTGAAAAAATATGTATGTGTGTGTGAAAAAATATGTGTGTGTGTGCAGTGTGTGCATGAAAATTGTGTGTGTGTGTGTGTGCAATGTGTGTAAATGCGTGTATATGTGTTAATTGTGTGTGTGAGTTAAAAAAAACATAATATCAAAAAAAGACAAATAAAAAAAATATGATTGGGTAGGGTTCATATTCTACCCTGAAAATAGAATATACCCAATACATATTCTCAATAAGTAAATACTTAGATCGAATAGAGTAGGGTATAAGGTATGTCTAATCGGGTATTTTTAGAATAAGAGTTAGGATATGTTAAAATCTACCTCTTGCCAGGTCTAACCCACACGTCATTACCGGTGTCAGATTTATTTAATACATGTGCATATTAAATGGTGAATTTAATCTATGTGCATATTCCTGTTTTTTCTGGGTTTTCTCTTTTTGGTTTGGTCTTAAGAATTTTTAATTTTCAAGTGAAGAAACAAATTGACCATTGAGATGCCAGATAAAATTAAAAGGTCGTAATTTCTGTATAAATAAGTAACTCCTAATAAAGTCACCATTTGCTGTGTTACAATGACAGAATGAGATGGATCTAGAAGACAACATGATTTGACACCCCATTAATAGGTTCCTAAATAAGCCAATAAAACTCATTGGTAAAATTGGCAACCAGCTTTGTATGGTCTGGTATTCACTTGATCTGTAATATAATTTATCATGAAATGGCACAGTCAATGTCATAACTTTTTTACCAAAAATTTGTTTGTTTCCATTTTTTTTAATAAATAAAATAGAAAGTAAGCAGCTTTGGCGATCTTATCTCAAATTTTCCGTTATGCAATATCCGAAATATTTTTTTTTTCCTTTTCGATAATTAAAAATGAACTACTATTTCAAACTCGATAACATTTTCGAGTCCCTTCTCATTATTTGACCAACTTTCTTGTTATGATGTACATGAAAAGTAACATCAAATATTTTCTGTCCCTTATCAGAAGATCCAAAATTCACACTATGTTGATGGAAAAGAATATTTGGGTCCCCCATACGCTTTCGCTCAATTAAGGCAAGGAACTAGGTTCCCGTTCCACCCCTTCCAAATAAACAAATCCCGTCAAAAATAAAAAAACAAACAAAACCCTTTATATTTTATTATTTTTGCCACTTTACTCAATCCCATTGGTGACAAATCTCCATTTTCTACACCATATAAGCCTTCAATCACACCAAGTCACGACTTTCATCCCGACCCACAAACTCCTCACTCTCTCTCTCTCTCTCTCTCTCTCTCTCTCTCTCAAACTACTCTATTTCTCTAGCAAACTCTACTGTTTCTCGATCGTCATATTTTGGATTATGGGGGATGACACGGAGAGTCTGCTGAGTCCCGACAAGAACAGGGCCCGGGCGGGGTTGTTGGCGCGCACCGTGTCGCACGCGCAGGACGAGCTGCAGGGGTTCCGGACGTGGCTGAAATGGCTGTGCGTGGATCAATCGAATCAGTGGACCGCGTGCCTGTCGTGGTGCGTGTTCGTGGGGCTGGCGATCGTGGTCCCGACCCTGTCGCACTTCGTGCTGGCCTGCGGCGACTGCGACAGCCTCCACAGCAGGCCCTACGACGCGGTGGCGCAACTCTCGCTCAGCAGCGTCGCCGCCCTCTCCTTCGTTTGTTTGTCGGGGTTTGTCAGGAAGTATGGTCTGCGAAGGTTTTTGTTCTTCGATAAGCTCTGCGATGAGAGCGAGATTGTTAGGAAGGGCTATACCAAACAGTTCAATGTACGCTTCTATTCCTTTCTATGGCCTTCTCTTGCCTTTATTACTCTGTTCTCTCTGTCTCTCTCTCTCTCTCTCTTCTGTTTTATTATTATTTTTTAAATGTTCGTTTTGGATTTCCTTTTTCACGCCAAAGAGTTGGGAAAATTCTACTATTGACACGGCTCGATGAATTAGTGTTAATCACGAGTGGTTTACATTACATTGGCCGCCCTTTGGTTGCTTACGAAGAATTGGTAGATCATTTAGTCGATAAAAAAATTAAGTTCTTAATTAGCTGATTAAAACAGAGTACATGATTCCGCTTGAAGACTTTTACGATCACCGGGATAAATTCAAGTCCGAGTTGGATTTGGTCGTATAGGTGCTGGTGATGTGCATTACACCTATCATGTGCGAGTTGGTGCATATTATACGAAGAGTTATGTCACAATAAAATAATATCTGCATTGTCCAGCCAAATTTGATTCAAGTAATTAGAATTTTCGTCATAGGGAAAAATATATATATATATATATATTTTGTTTTAAAATTAGATTTGGCTATACTAGCTTGCCATTTAATTTGATCATCCTCCTCCTTATAATATAAATCAATTAAGCTCGCTATGGTCAATAAGAAAACTACTCTACTAACATAAGTGTTTTTATTCAAAATTCCTATAAGTTGGACCCTATATATACACCAAACAACTTACACTGTGAATTATTTGGTGCATATGACAAGTTCAAGGGATTTAGCATACACATATTTGTTGGTGATTGTATCATACTCCTACATAGCACATTTGTGAAAGAAATGCCAAACCCATTCAATCATTTTCGATTAAGTGAGACACATTTCTCATGTCTTATTAACATGTACTCTTTTCTTCTCTACATCCAGAGATCGCTGAAGCTCCTATTCATATTCGTCCTCCCCTGTTTTGCCGCCGAGAGCGCTTACAAAATATGGTGGTATGGCTCAGGCGGAACGCGCATTCCGTTTCTAGGCAACGCGATCGTGAGCAATACGGTCGCTTGCATCCTTGAGCTCTGCTCGTGGTTCTACAGAACGGTGGTGTTCTTCTTGCTCTGCGTCCTGTTTCGCCTCATCTGCTACCTTCAGATTCTGCGGCTGCAGGACTTTGCTCAGGTGTTTCAAGTCGACTCGGATGTTGAATCGGTTCTGAGAGAGCATCTCAGGATCAGAAGGCATTTGAGAATCATAAGCCATAGATACAGATCGTTCATATTGTGGGCTCTGATATTCATCACTGCGAGTCAATTTGCTTCTCTTCTTATGACTACAAGGTCCAATGCCGATGTCAATATATACCATACTGGTGAATTAGCGGTATGCAATCCAATTAACCCGTCCGCTTGTTCGTAAAAAGTGCTAGTTGTGGTACTCAAAATTGGCTCAAATAGTGAAAATTTTGCATTTGATGCAACAGGTTTGCTCCGTGAGCCTTCTGGCCGGGCTGATGATTTTATTACGAAGCGCAACAAGAATCACCCACAAAGCACAAGCTGTGACATGCCTCGCGGCGAAGTGGCACGTCTGCGCTACAATAGACTCGTTCGATACACCAGAAACCGAGACCCCGGTTGCTCAGGTAGCTGACGAACAGTTTTTCACCGGGAGTTCTGAAGGATCTTCTGATCTAGACGATGTTGGCGATGAAGAAGACGAACTAGACAATTCGAAATTTGTTCCATCATATGTCTACAGCACAATCTCATTTCAGAAAAGACAAGCATTGGGTAAGTTGGGCTTGCCTTGGATTTCTTTCGTACATCTACACGTCATGTCAGTATGTAACGTATCTCCACCTCACAGTTAACCTCCTATCAGTAGATGTCATCGATGGTATATCTCATAATGTTCTAATTTTGATGTTGCAGTGACGTACTTTGAGAACAATAGAGCCGGGATTACGATATACGGGTTCATGCTGGACAGAACTTCTCTGCACACAATATTCGGGATAGAGTTGTCCCTCGTACTGTGGTTGCTCGGAAAAACTGTAGGCATCTCTTGAATCGCTCGGAAACCCCCGTCTACGAGCCACGGGTGGTTCCTGAGGGGCGCCATATATATACATGTATATATATATATATATGTTATATATTGGCTTGATGAACAAAAGTATATATCTGCGGAGATCAAAGTGAAGGCTGAAGGCATTAATGTGCAGAATCAAAATTATTCATTCATTTTTTGTTTTCTTGTTTTGTATCACCTCTTGCTTCTAAAAAGCAATATTTTCTGCCCTCTCTCCGCCTTGCGTCGACAGGTTAATAGAAAATGAAATGTATATCTTACAATTGGATTACAGTTCTAATCTGCATTCAATTCTATAAATTATTGTTTGTATTGTTTAACGTGGATATTATTTTTATTCAATTAGAAATAAATATTCAAATGATAGCGGTTCGGATCTTCTGTTTATAATCGTGTTACATCTTTTGTTACTCTCATCAATACAGGTCACGTGTATTGGTGAGCGGTCGAGATAAAGAAAGAGAAAAACTGATGATATGGAAAAAAATATAAAGATTCTCTTTTCTTATCTCGATCGCTCACCAACACCAATACATGCGGCGTGTATTGATGAGTGTAATAAAAGATATAACACGATTATGTAACAGAAGATCCGAAATGAAATGATAGATGCATACGAAAGAAAATCATATATTCATATTTATTTATACAAATTATTATTTCTATCTATTAAAAATGGATATTACCCATATTTAATTATAGATATTTGCATTATAAATTAATATGAATATGAATATGGTAATTATATATTTGGATTATTTGTAAATTATATTTGTTATCAGACAAATTATGTCTATACCCCTTCATATATAATGTAATTATAAATTAATTTATGTGGTTTTAAAAATTACAAACTTATTCTACTTTCAGAGTTTCAGTCTTTAATCATAAAATTTGTTCTTCTTTCAAATATTTGTTCCCCCCGCCCCCCAACCCCACACCAAAATTCAATTTATGTATATAATGAAAGTATTATTTATTTTATAGAATATTAAAACTTAGTTATGCTTGTTATTTTAAATGCCTCGCTTTTCACCTCTCTCGTTTCTCACTCCATGGAGGAAACATTCTTTGTCCCCCCACCCCCCCACCCCTCTATAAATGAAAAATAAAACAAAAAAGATTACAATTGATTTGTTGGACGACTATAGCAATTGAATATTCCATAACGAGTTTTTCTTTTTCTTTTTCTTTTTTTGGTTACATAATGAGTTTCTCTTTTCCATAATGTTTTCTCATTCAAATCTGAAATATTTTGGGTAATATTTTACAAAAAGGTAAGGAAACTTAATTCGGAATTGAAAATTCCATAATGAGTTTTTCATTAACAAAATATGTACTTGTTTGGGCCCAAAAATGAAATTTTGTATAAATTCGGAGTTGGTTGATTTTGGTCCTTTTCGCCACGCCGAAATGAATTAATTAGGTCCAGGCCACTTCGACGTGTCCACAGAGCCCATGTTGGAGGCCCAGGCCGAAATGAAATAACGGCCCATGGCCCAATCTGCCAAAAATTTAAAATAAAATAAATACAACAATAAAGTCAAATTCAAATCCCTTACTTCTAGGGGTTGTTAGATGGAGAGTAACAGAATGGTTAAAAATAGGCATGGTTATACTTGCACATGCCTAAAATAAAGGCCAGGTGATGCTGAAATTTGAAATTTGAATAAAGATGGCAGCAACTGCCACTTTTAGGAATAAGGCCGGCCATTCATCTTTCGGTCATGTTTGAATAAATCATCTCCAGCTCCAAGAATAAAGGAAGGCAGTTGCAGCCTGAAGTATATAAAAGGAGCCGGGACATCAACAGAGAAAAAAATCATCAATCGATCAATCAAATACAACAACACTTCTCTCAATCAAGAAGTCCACACTTCTCTGATTCCTTAGCTTAAATGAACAAAGAATAGCTTTAGTTCAAGTAGGTAGAAAACCGCTACGGGGTGTTTGTAGCCATACTTCATTCGGCTCGAAGTGAGGATATCAATGCACTCATTCCGTAACGTCACGAAGTCGTAGCCATCACTCACTCGGATTGGGCCCAGTTCGAGGTGAGATATCAATGCGGCGGAGTGGTACCCAGCATTCATATCGAGCGCATGCATGAAGAGGAGTACAGACGGAGTCAATCAATGCTCGTCGGAGTGAACAGCCTCTGAAAACAACCACAAGTAGATATGGCCGGAGTCATCAATGTGTCCGATTTGTAGCTAGAGTTCTTAGGGACTGCTCAATGCATCTCTGTCATAGATATGGCCCGAGTCATCAATGCGTGTGTATGTAGTCGAGTCCTGTAAGGTCCACATGGCGAGTAGCTATCGTCTTCTAATGTATTTCCTTTTTGATTTAAGCTTTCTGACCCTTTTCGATCTTTGAGAGTGCTAAATTATTAAGTCCTACATTCAGTTGTAGGCAAGTAGAACCTCAGGGGTAGTGTTTGCCTACTCCAATTCAATCGCTTTTCAGATAGAAGTCTTAGATGCATCACTGTTTCATTTCGATTCACATTAATTCCATTTCGAACCACCTCACATTCACTCTGAACCATAAGACTTCCACTTGTGTGCTACTGCACACTGGCACGCCCACACCCGAACACAAAGAAGCTCACTTCGAATCAGCTGTTTTCCCATCGAACTCGGCCGGTTCGAACCCTGAGCGGCCACTTCGGCGCGGCCGGGAGAAATTTATGCAAACAGTACTGATTCAAATTTAAAATCTAAGTACCCTAACAGAGTGTTTGACTGAGCTTATAAGCTCCTAAAAATATTTTATAAGTTGTTTGGAAGCTTATAAGCTTCTTAAAACTTACAAATGTTTGATATAACCTGTCACAAGCTTATAAGCTAAAAAACAAACAAAGTAAGACCCCCCCCCCCAACATTTTTTTTTCTAAATAGCTTATAAGTTGTCTAGTACTAAAAAATAAAATAACACAAATATATTTATTGTTTTTCAATTTTACATTTTTGCTATTTGAAAAAATATTTATTTGCAGTGAAATTAATTCTACTTTATTTTTTCAACCATCAACACACTTATAAAAGCATATAAGCTCTAATTTTTTTTCAAAACAAAATAACAACTTATAAGCTCAAAAAATATCTTATAAGCTATCCGGTCTTATTTTATCTAAATACTTTAAAAACTTATTTTTAAAATCAAAAGTATAAATTTATAAGCTCCAAAAATATTTTATATGCTCTTTAAAATAAGCTTAGTCAAACACTCTCTCTAAATTGAGCCTTTAAATGTGAAAACTTCATAATTAAAGTGTCGTCTTTTCAATCTTTTTCGCAGTTTCCTACTTATGCAGGTTTTATGCATGCCAGATAATGATTATTTACAAGAAAATTATGAAACGTCTCACAAGCTACTGTAATTAGGGATATTTGGGTATCGGTGATGATTTTAGTGTTGTGCAAAATATCTCGAAAGGAAAAATGGAGCTTCTCCGAATTGAGATTTATGTAAGAATTTACTGAATTTATTTGTAATTGTGGGCTCTAGGACCAATATTTTGAAGGGAGCCAATGTACTTCAACAAAACAAAAGATATATCGGAAGATTTGGGGACATCCTTTTATGGGCAGGTGTGTGTATCATGCGGTTCAAATTCAGCCACGTGTTATATATTAATTTCTTTTTTTATAAAATATATATAATACGTGACTGAATTTGGACAGTATGGTATATGAGTGAGACCCATACACCTGATCCATATAAAAATTTTCTGAAACGTTTGATAGATTTTAGTGCCACTAGAATGGATTGATAATACGTTTTCTTTCTTCGAATCTCATACTTATCATTTCTCATTCATCATCGTTTTATTAGCATTCTTCTCAAAATTTATTGCCATCTTTGAAGATTTTGAGATATATCAGTTATATCTCTAAAATTTTAATTTATTTGAATAGATTTAAGCTAATGATTATTTGTTTAATATAATGATTACTAACATAAAAATGAAACATAAACTTTATCCCACATTTTATAAAGAAAATTTCTCTTTATTTCGGTATCAACAATAGATTTCAGAATTATTTCCTTAGTTCCGTTTAAGGTTTCTAAATGGGTATAACT